>JAYMSW010005287.1:0-10172 GCA_036897725.1 Erodium texanum
AGTGAAGTGGTCACCGTGAGAGGTAGCTGCCGGTTCGCCATCGGCTCAATTGGAGCTTAGGAGAATGTGGGGTGGCTGAAAGGGCGGTTCAGATCTGGAAGATGGCGCAAGCTACCACGGCAAAAGGCACAGTGTTCGGAGTTCAAGCGGTTCGCGTGTAGGTGGTAGTATTTTGTGCCAACTATGTTGGGCCTTGGACCATCTATGTGGTTGGTGGTGTGTGCCAGTTTCGGTTGGTTTAGGCTGCCCTGTACGTTTATGTACGGTAATGTATATCAATTGTGATATATAATATTGGCAGATTTATGTTCAAAAAAAAAAAAGCAGGCCAAATATGCAAAATTCATAAAACAAGATTTATATAATCGTCTTCCAACAAATCATATCAAGTCATTTTTCAGAATTAAAATTTCGAAGCGAAAATTGATATGAAAATTACTCAAAAATTGCAAAAATTGATTCTTGCCTTCATCTTGATCTTTTCTATCATAAATTAACCTTCAGTTTGTTTTGTTTCAAAATTATCACGCTAATCTACTCATTCCGAGTTCCTCTCTGGCAACCCATTCCTCATATTGGCGATGTGCTTCGATTATGGTCAACACACCACACAACAAATATCTCACACGACAATTTTGACATCTGAAAAACCATTAAAAGAGCCAATCTCAAAAAGCTTCCATATAATATAGCAATTGGATTGAAATCATCAATCTGTCTTTCATAAAACAATGTCTCTATATCCTCAATTGTAGGCATGCTTCCAACTCTCGAATAAAACTTAGACGTTGTTACATGATGACCTAATCTATTGCTTCTAAAGGTCTCGGACCTTAGTTGTGACAAACCTTTGGTTATGCCTTATAAACCTGTTATAGCTAGCTCCCTTGTGATAGTGCTAAACATAACTTTCGTTTACATAAAGTCAAAATATATTTAACATTTCGTATAAAAACACATTTATTATATTAACCTTTTATTTGTCTTAAAATGAAGTTTAAAGTTTTGTCCTAAAATGAAGTTCAAAGTTAACAAAAAATGGAAGTTCAGTGAATCATCAAACTTGATTGGTTTATTACTTTGATCGAATTCAAATTAAAATTGAGTTTAATGCTAGACTTATTTAGTACTTAAACTTAACTTTTCAAGCTAGATAGATTGGAGAACCCGCTCGTTTGTTATTTTGGTTAACTACATGTACTAATTAATATATTATTTTACTTTTACTAAATAATAATAGTAAAAAATAGATGAACTAAATCAAATCGAATCAAACTTAAATATAAATATTTTCAAACAAATCTTTATTCGAGTCAAATTGAGCTTAAACCAAAAGGAATTGTAATAATTTTAAACATAATTCAAATCATTCGTACCACAAACACATCTTTATCTTCTTTTGTTCATCACTTTTACCCTGGTCAAGATCAAATTGACATCTAGGCACATCATCAATGCTCATTTTAGGTATCAAAACTCATATTTTTTGATATGATCGGCTTGAAATTCAAATAACGATATAGAATTTACTCCCTAAAATTATTTGGCAGAAAATGCCAAACGAAATTAAAATTCAGAATGAAGACGTTCGAGTTAGAAATCGTCTTAAAAGTCTAATGTAGAAGTTGACCTAATTAACACTACTCCAAGCAAACGAATACTCAAAGTCACTTGTGCACAAAACACAATTGATTGTCAATTTAGCCTACCCATAGTAAAATAGAACCAAAAAACTATAGAAACTCATTTATTCGCTCCAAAGCAGTGATATTCAACGAAAAAAACTATAGAAACTCATTTATTCGCTCCAAAGCAGTGATATTCAACGAAAGAAAAATAAGTGGGGCAGTGTCAGGATGTCAAAGTTTGAAAAACATTTATTCAAAATGATGCAACAATAACCTCTTTACAGTGGAGATACCTTGAATCCCAAAGTTTCTAGTTCATAAGAACAGGAAAAACAAATATTGTTTCTCTACAGTCATTCTTCAAGAAGTACTTGGCTGTCTATATTATTATTATTGGTTGGATCTGTGAACTCATATTCAGGTAGAAGCTGCCTTCTTGCAATAGTCTTCAAGCCAATTCAGTGTGACACTCTTTGGCCTCTCCAGCGGCAATCCTAGAGCTCGATCCCATACCAACTGAACACACAACAAAACCCATTCAGATAAAATCAAGGCAAAACAGTAAGATTGATGAAAGGGAAGTGTGGAGTGTAGCAAACCTGAGAGCAAATACCAATGCTCCTTGATACACCAAAAAGAACTGTGTAATACCTGTCCACAGTGAATTTAGAGATGAGTTAATGCCTCTCCGAAGCATATACTACTTTAATTCTCATGCGAAAGAAGTTCAAAGAAGATGATAATCTGTACCTTGCTTCTGTCAAACCAAAATGGTTCAGCAACACTCCGCTGTGGGCGTCAACATTTGGCCATGGGTTTTTAACCTACAAGTACAATAATAAACTTAAAAACCCCATTTAGCAACTTGTGAGAAGCTCTACCAGAGTTGAAAACTAGGACCAGTGATGATTTCGCAGAGAATCCAAGAATTTTCATGTGATTTCACAATTAAATGCAGTGTTAGTATCAAATACAAACATCAGCCTATGTGTAAATCAACTCTAAAAAAAAAAAGCCGAAAGTATTGAATGTGTGTGGCACACTCTTTCACTACCTCCAGTGTTCCCAATCTCACATAGAGATAGTTATGGGAACTCCTGGATGCAGTAAGCCTAAGGGCATCTCCAGTGCATTCCCTAAATAAGCTAAAAAGCTATTGCAGAGAGTAAAATGAGTACCACTCCAATGGCACTCCCTACATTGACTATCTACACTATTTTCTATCTTCTCCCTCCTCCCATGTATGGAGCTCCCTACATTTTGTTTACATTTTTCATATTGTTTTACACTGTTTTCACTCTATTCCCTCACCTTGATTGCAAATTATATTTTTTTAATTCAAAATATAAAACATATAATGAAAATAAAGTATGTAGCTTAAATATAGAGTCTATGATTGGAACAACACTTGAAAAACGGCTCCCTACACCAACATTTATGCTAATGACTCTACATTAGCTTAAATGTGGGGATCATGATTGGAGATGCCCTAAGAGATTAACCATTAGTGACTAAATGCAACTGAATAAGTTACCTTGCCCAACTCAGTAAGAATAGGAGGCACCACTTCATATAGCTTGGAAACCTGTCTCAGTCAGATAAATAATATTATCAGAGGAGTCTATAGGAACGATTGTTTCACATTCAAAAGCAACCCACATTAACATTGCGTAATAAATACACAAGTACTAACCAACTGGAACAGTGGATCATCAGGTAAGTGCTTCAATGCAAACTCCCTTTGACACATGTATCTTGGGTCTGTTTTGCGCAAAACACCATGTCCATATCCAGGAACAACCTGAAGTTTATCAAAAACAATGTGCAAGTAAGATATTTAAGGCAAGCCAACTCTAAAAGCACGCCAAATAGAACTTTAGAAGCTAGATATGCACTCTTAAAACAGTGCCCTACAGTATATGAACAGATCTCATCTCAAATTCAGAATTAGCAAAATTGATACTGATATAAAAACAGAACAATTTATGACAGTACCTTGCCACTATTTAATGTTTTCCACACATATTCTTTCAAATGTTCTTTGGATACGTTCTCACCACATTCATCCACCACGGATTTGATCCAGAGCAGAACTTCCTGTAGGTGCAATATATATATATAAATTTAACACATACATACAATGTAGCTTGCATGCCAGATCTGAACAAATGAACCAAATCAATCATGGGTGGGTTGTCTAAGGAAGGCAAGATAACTCAGAAAGGGACCAGAGATTGTATGACTTTGAATATTACCCATCTTTTTATAAACTTTTGTTTAACTTAGCAAGTTTAAAACATTTACATAGGAATTACTTTTCTAGTGTACCTTTACAACTTCAGCTCAATATTGTTGACTGTAAAGCCAATTCAAAATAATGAATACCAAAAAAAAAGGTAGTTATTACAGTGAAGAACTGCCCGTATACCATTCTATGCATCAACTGCTTTTAATCAAGAGCTACACATCGGCTAGGAGGGTCAACCGGCAAATTGATTCAAATAGAAACCAAAAACCCCAATGCAGAAATTGTTGCAACATGAGTTAAGAGATATACCTGGTTAGCCAAACCATGAAGTGGCCCAGCTAAACCATTTAACGCAGCCGCAAAAGAAAGATAAGGATCCGATAGTGCACTGCCAACCTGAATTCAGTCAGAAAAATAAATGAAGAGCATCTAACAAACAAAAGGTCATATCATGAATATACTAGTAACAATTTATAGGAGCAATGCAACTCATAAGTCATAAGTACATTATCTCATTATAATTAATTATGTAAAAAAGTAATCACAGCAGCAGGTGTAATAATGTCCAGGGGACTTACTAGATGGCCAGTATGAGCGCTAACATTACCACCTTCATGATCACTGCAATACATAACTCATATCACATCAAATCAAAAGCTGAACTATGAAGTGCCTTGGTATCACAAATAGGAACACGATGCATACGTGTGGATGGTGACATAAAGCCTCATAAGCTCTTGCATCTGAGGACTGTCAAATCCCAACATGTGTGAGAAATTTGCACCATAGTCCAAAGAGTCATCAGAGGGTATAGCTCGGCCATCTTTGTATATCCTTCAATGCAGTGAAAACATGTCCAGATAAGATTGACATTAACCAAACAAAAACTCCTGCGTGAGCTAAAAATATACTATTATTTTAAACTAATGTCAGTCATTATGCATGAGATAAAGGGATTTACAAAGTTAGATATTAGTGTATGGAATAGGTAATAAAGCAACCTTGCCACCCACTGCCACTAAACCACCACCGTATTTTCCAATGTATAAAAAAAGAATTCCAATGGCTTTTGCTACTATGACCTTCCTGACCGTTTTTTTCAAGAATCTTTTTTCTTTCTATCCCAAATACATGTGAAGGATGTTCTTTGTTAGGCATATATGGATATGGATGGATTGTTTTTTTCAGTTAATTCTGTGGACAAGAAATAATTACGACACTAACTGTAAAAGATGGATTGATTTGCAAAAATATGGAAGATGGACAAATTTCTTCCATGTCATGTTGAGGTAACATAAAATTTTCCAAAGCATCATATTCGACACCATGATAGAACATGCCCAAGTGCAATCGTTTTGACAGTATAACAAGTTACCATTACTATAACATTACTGACCTCCGGTAGATATAAGCCGCAACAAGAGGCACTCTAGCAATCAAATTTAGAGAATCTTCATAGGTAGGTTCCCAGTACCTAAACAATCATTGTTAATATGATGACATAACTGAGAAGTAAAACTGCTAAAAGTATTACCACTCAAAAGTCTCTTACATTGATTTATGAATTCCCTTCTCATATGCCTTCTGAAATTCACTTTGAACCTGAAATAAAGTAGCAAAGTTATCATTATGGGTGTGGGAAACATAATAGCTGATATAGACATAATAGTCTTATCAATCGGTTGCTGAAGTTAAACTGATACATCTACAAAAGGATTGCCAAATGAATAAAAAAAACTGAATTCAAAACTCAAATGTCAAAGAGGAGAAAGCTCCCTACTTACACGGTTAGTATAAATTTATTGCACAAGTGCTAAAACAAGCATATTAACACATTAACACAAACATATTGTTTGAACCATGCATAGAGGCACACGTCTTGTTGAGAAGGCTGTTTACTAACCTGAAGGGCCATAACACCAGCAGAGAACTGGGTCATTGGATGAGCAGAGACAGGGAGAGCATCAATGGCTTTGTAGACGTAATCTGTGATCAAAATGACATTATAAAATAACTATCATACAGACAAAGGATAAAGAGCCAATTAGATTGACATAAGAGAAGTCCAAAAGACCCTTAGAGGTATTATGCATCCAGCATGAAGGAAGGAATTAAACAGTAAGAGAATAAAACCTCAGCCTATCATGAAATCCTTAAATAAACTCATTCAACCACTGAAACGAAATAAACACATTTTTAAAGAGAACTAATGAGCACGTTTACTTAATAAGTTTATTAGTTAAGGCAAATAAGATGTACAGGTATTCAAATTATATTAGTTCAGTAATATAATAAAACCTGGAACAGATGCACGACTGCGCAAATCCGCGGATAATGCAGCTACTTGTTCTTTGCTTGGAACCTAAATTTATATGAGAAAAGGTAAGCAAACTTAATTGGCCAACATTTCCATTATTTAACATAACTTAATTTAATAACTAGCTGAATAACATGTTCAAGTTTTAAAAGAAGCAAGTTGTCACTTGTTGTCAGTGAACCTACCAACACTAGAAACAATTAAGGGTTCACAGTACAGCAGTACTTCAGACGTCTTGTATGGCACAGTAAACCATGACTCGGTACAAAGTATGCTGAGATTAGTATGTTTCTCAAAGGGGTAAAATACTGCCTACCTTTCCAGTTAGAAGAAGCCAAAGAAGACCCTCTGGCAAAGGCTCTCCATCAGGCTTTGCAGCTGGTAGCAACTTCTGGCATTCTGGAATTGACAAGCCCCGAAAGCGGATTCCCTAAGACACAAAAACTCAACTTCAGATTAACTTTCATGACTGACCTCATCCCATACATTTTGGGAATATATCATTCCCTACTTCAGATGTAATATGTCCAAGTTCCAATAGTGAACTAATAAGTTATATACCTCATCTGGGTCAAGTAATGAGGTTTCCCAAAGCAATCCTGTCATTCCCCTCATACCGCCAATTACCTTCCAGTTGTAATGTATGGATCACAAAATTAGAAGTGGCACCACACACATTATTCCCACTAAGATAAATTAAAACAACACCAGTGTGAAAATAAAAAAAAAAATGATAGAAATTACCATATCAACAGTGATATCCCCCAATTGAACCTTTCCATATGTTGACCGGAATTTCTTCAAGCGGAGCTATAACCCAAACAAGATATAAACATAAGAGATACTCTCCACAGATCAGTGGTAATAATTAGAAATATTTGAAATGCAATAATGCATATTTAGGATAGATAAAATATAAAACTTCTGACCAACATGCATTCAAGCATCTATTAAATAGATAAATTAGCAGGTTCACAAACATATACAAACTTTTAAAGGTGACAGGATAGAAGCAAGAACTTGTATAACAGTGACTTTCAACTATTTGAAGCACCACGATGGATACTTATTCAAATCATCCTGATCAACCAAAATAACAAATAATGCAACAATGAAGAGAAAACAATGGTAAAATTTGTGAACACCTTTTACAGAAATGAGCACCAATTTGATCAATACTCTAAAGTAGAAACTGAAACACTATACTAACAAATAGACCTAATGAGTTCAATAACAGAGAAGGAAAGATATGAGTGTCAAAAATGAAAAATTCTATGTTGGAAAAGAAGGAAATCCTAAAACAAACCTGCTGTTCCGGGATCATTTCCTTCAACTGAGAATGAAGGTCCTGTGTGGCAAAAAATAACTTACATTAGAAAAATAATTAAACAAAAATTCAAAACACAGGAAGACAACAGTACGCATTCCAGCCAACCAATTATGGTTAAACATTCTAATATCATAGTAATTGAGCAACATAAATAACCACTTGCAAAGCTAGATTGTACAAGAGGAAAAAAAAAAACATGCACCATAGTCTGACCACAGTGTGATTATTGATAACACAATGATAAACACAATTTCATGAAATTAAGTGAACCACTTGCTAAAATCACAACCACAACTGCTAGATCTATCCACTAACAACCAAACTAGTTGTCATAATTACAAACCAAGCATAACAATCCAGACAGTAAAATGCTCAATCTGAACATGTAGCATTCAACATCAACCAAACAGTTCCCAAATCCAATCATTCAACAATTCCAAATGCACAATAAAACCAATTTCACACCAACTCAAAACCACACACAAATACGGCTTAGAGAGTGATAGGTTACGAGATCAGAAGTGCTCTGCATTTGAAGCCATCGCACGGATTGGCTGAGGCTCGGCTTGTTGCCCTGCGACCAAAACTCAACCACTGAGCACAAGAAGAAAACAGAGACCGATTCAAAACCAACCTACCAATCGAATCTGAAACTTACAGTACGAGAACGCAGCTTTGAGAACGCAGTCACGCCCCTGAAGAACGCCATGGTTCGCAGCCTCGCTTTCGCAGCAAAACTGTTCGACGAAATTACGCAACCACACAAGAAAAGTAGGCAGAAATGAGATTGACGAAAAAAGAATTGGCTGCGAATATGATTCTGAGTTTCGATCGATCGATCGTAACGACAACGAAAGCAACCAAAGAAGAAAAAAACGCAGAGAAGAGAAAACGAATCGTACACGGAGGCGATGGAGAGATCTGTAGAAATTGTTGGCTGCAAATGGACAGAGTCAAAACACCTCTAAAGCCAAGCACGGAAAGACCAAACATATTCCCTAGTCTATATATATAACCTGCTAAATTGTTTTTTTTATTTAAATAAATTGTTAATTTGTCTTTCTTTTTCTTTTTTTGAAAATATGTATAAAATAATAATTACACGGATAACTATTAAGTAAATTTATTGTTATCTTTATGATTACTAGAGAAATAATAAAATGAATGAATGAACTAATATGATATTTACGAAATATAATAATACCTAATATTTTAAATTTAAATAAAAAACCCTACTTGTTTTTTTTTTCTTCTGAAACCCTACTTGCTGATCAATCAAAAAAGAAAAAGAGAGAGAACAATTAGGGGAGATTAAAAAAAACATTATAGATTCGTTGTTTGATCTTTATCATCATCATCAATATTGTATATCTCAATATGATATAGAGGTATTAGAGTATGAATGAGATGGAAAGAGAAATAAGGGCAAGTTTAACGTGAGTATTGATCGATGTTATCGTTTCGGCGTTGGTGTTAGCGACACGTAAATATACTAATTGGCATCGTTGTTAGTGATACATTACTGTGCTGACCCAGTATCGTCGTTCTGTAGGAAGTCGATACCAAGCAACATTGTCGAGACATCTTCAATAATTGGGACCAATTAATCATTGCCACCTCTTCAACAACTAGATCCACTGAAAAAAGAGCAGGTAAATACCGATACCGACCTATTGGATTCTCCCTTTAATGGCACTAGTAGTGTTTTCTCTCCTCTTGGTATGATACACCAGCACTCGTTCAAAAGTTGAACTTGCCTTTAGAAACTTGTTTTGAAGGATACAATGCTTAAAAAAAATAAAAATTAAAAGTACATACGTAAATGACAATGAAAATACATAAAACTTTTTCCCTGTAATTTACAAACCTTTTTTACTAGTGTGGTGTATTTATTTTTGATAGGGTATAGACATACACATATTTATACACGTATTTTATTTAATTATATAAACATCAAGTCTTAACTTTTTGACCCACAAATTTATCAAAAAGTATCACCGTTAGTAAATTTATTAAGATTTCTGTTAACTATATAAACATCAAGTTTTAACTTTTAAATGACGAAAATACCTTTAAAGTCAAACCCTAAACCTAACATCAAAACTCTAACCCTTTTAAAACCTCTTTGAAATTCTATTATGAAACTTCATTCACTTAATTTTTAAAAAAAAATTCAATAAGTTTATAAATTAACTTTTAAAATTAATAATTAATTTTATAAAAGTCATATGAGTTAATTTTGAAAATTATATTTGAATACATTAATAAAATAATTCATAAAAACTTATTTAGAATTTTATAAAATATTAACTAGTTTCATACAAAATCATATTAAATAAATAAAAAATAAAAATAAAAAGAAATCCATCTTCTCCGGTCATCCTCCTTGTCGTCGTCCTCTCCTCATCGTCGTCTTCTCCTCGTCGTCGCGTTGACACCAATGTCAAGCTCTACACTCAACAGTCAGATGTCGAGTTCATTGGAACCCACCAGCTCGAGGGCGTGTAGATCTAAAATCCGAGTCGGAATCATCGTTGGTTGTGGAATTTTGATTCTTACTGTCGCGACTCCGGCGTGAGCTCTACGTCTCCGACTGGGTTCTCCGAGATAACTTGAAAAAGAAGGCTGGCCAGACCTGACCAGCTACAT
>JAYMSW010005288.1:0-10170 GCA_036897725.1 Erodium texanum
GGCAGTGTTGGTGACCCAACCGCCGGCGCGCCGCACGCCGGGAAAGTCACCGGCCAAGGCCCAGCAGTACTTCTGGATTCCGCAAAAGGAGGAAGTACTTGCCGACGCATGGGAGCACCACTCCATCGATCCAAAAGATGGGAACAACAAAACCTGCCAAAAGTACTAGGGGGTGTATCTGTAGAGTTCAACCAATTCACAGATGATTGCCTCCGTTCTGAGCAGTGCAAGGACTACTAGATGAAGCTGCAAAGCCGACTGAACTAGTTTAACAGCATGTGGCAGCTGAACCTGCATGACCGGCCTAGTGGGGCATCCGACGACATGGTTATGGTGGCGACCAAGGAAGAGTTTTTGAGAAAGAGTCGCAAACTGTTCAACCTGAAGCACGTTTAGCTACGCATGCACGAGCACATAAATTGGAACCTCCAAATGGTGGTGTCCACAACGAGCAAATGTATGAAGACAGGTGTGGACGGGTCATACTCCACCTCGCAGTCGGACAATGTACTTGACCAATCCGACCCAACCAACATCGCTTTTGAAAACGGGCCCCACCCCCGGCTGTTTGGCCCCGTGGCCAGAAAGCCTCAAAGAATGACAAGGGGAAGCGTAAATTAAGCCAGGTCGGGTTGGCTTCGACGGTGATTGTCTCAACCGAGTACATGGAGAATATGGTCATCTTGGAGGAGAAAAGAAATGAGCGGGAGTGGATGCGTCGAAAATGGGAAGAAAGAATGTTCGTCGATACTGCTTTCGCTAGGAAGTTTGAAATTCTCAAGAAGCTTGAGGAGTTGATTTTGACCGACACGTCCACCTACACGGAAGAGCATCGTCTTATCACACAAAACTCATCCGTAAGTAGAGAAAATGCTTCCGTCTGATGATTGATGTTATTTTTTTATCGAATAATGTAATTTTTTTTCTTCGTATGTTTGTCTTTTTTTTATCGTTGTCTATATATTTTTTAATGTATAACAATATATAAATGTTTATTTTAAAAATATATATTAAACAATTGTTAGCATCGACGTTGTGTTGCCGTCCGTTGCCGGTGTCAAACCTACTACTCGATCTCATATCTATCGACGTGACATCGCCCACACTCGGAATAACCACCATTACCATTAGCGTTGCTCTCGTAGATGAATAATTTAGAAGCCCACCATAGATGGGCCAAGATTGAGTGCCATGTACTAAGATGTCAAATCCATAGAAGTAACGATGGCTAAGTACTAAATGTAGGTTTGGTGAATTGAAATGTCAATCTTGAGATTGACCCAATTGATTGTCCATAAAAATGTGAAAGAAAGTAACGTTCTTTCGGTGGTAGAAAATGGATTGCTCCTCAAGTTGAGGAAGTTGATTGACCAAGTTGATGTTTCCACTAAGTGGCAATGTATGGAGGACCTTAGAGAATGGGGCACTAATCAGTCCTCCTTGCTTAAGTTGGCATAGATGATTTATTTATTGTCTTAAAATGTACTATTTTAAATGGGTCGGGATTTAACAAGGCAGCAACCGATCTGTTGTTTCACATCTAGAATCTCATATATCACACTTGATCAAACTTTTACCGAATATGTGAATCCATATAGTAGAACTGCTAATCTTGAAGCTAGATGGATCATTAATCTAAAGGAAAACTACAAAAATATTCGGGTTAATGAGGAAAATGACATCCTCAGAGAATCATTTTCGTAAAATAACCCTCTCTTATTTTCTTTTATATGTATTATTTTTTTTCTAATTAAAACTTTGATTTTACTCTTTTACCCATATAGAATAACCCTCAAGCCCCCTTTTTTTGTTCTATCTTACGGACTAGTGATGAAGATATTGAAACCGAAATCCAACTCTCTCTCTCTTTCGATTTGGCCGGCTATCTTTTTATCCTTCAAGTTTAGAACAACATAAAACTAACTAGACTTTCTCCGACCGATGCAACACGTCTTGTAAATATGGTTTCAACTCCAACCATCAAACCAAAAAAAAAATGCTTCCTCGTTAGATTTATTTCATGCTATTCTGGGTGTTTCAAATCAACAATTAGTGTTTCTAAGGTAAAAAAAAAAAAAAAAAAAACAACCCGACTTAAAGTTTGGACCAGATCACCCTCTGTGTTGCAACGGGTCGGACAACCCGACTTGTGACCCATTTCAGATCCGGCTGGAGGTTGATGATGATCTAAACGACGTCGTTTTGGTGAACTCTATTTAAAAACAAGAAAAAATGACAAAACAAGATTTGAATACGAGCTCAATTGCAAGATGAAAAGACAATAATCCGCTAGTTCAAGAGACCTTATAGCAAACATGCATGATATAATTTATATAAACTTAGTACTACATGATCTTTATAGAACAAAAAAGTTTTAAAAATATTTAAAGGATATTATAATTTGAATTCATATTTTTTTTAAGTTGTAAGATGTGTTTTTTGATAAATTATAAGTTCAGTATATTTTTAAAATATTTAAGTGGATATTATGACTTGTACACATTTTTATAAGTGATATACGTGCTCAATTGGATTTTGTTAGGTACATGGTTTTTGTTTCAAATTTTTTTTTTTTTTTATCAAAATCCATATATATTAGTCTATCTTATTGAAATCATACTAATGTTCAGTTCATTTTTTTATATAAAAAAATAGTGCCTTCAAACATTGTGGACAGACACAATTAAACTTATTAAGCTTGACATGGATAGTTATCTATCTAACTACTTCTTAGATGACATGATACTGTTATGTAAAAAGAATATGTTGATAAATATATTTTTTTCCAACATCGTGATATTTAGTAAATTCCATATTGTAATTTATTGTATTTGTTTTTGTCCTTAATTAATAGTTTCATGTATTTAAATTAGTTTTATTAAATATTTTATTTTTATTTTTTACATTTCAGGCATAATTGACATTTACTAACATTATTTAATCTTTATTGATGTCTATTTTTATTAGAATTCAGACATATGAACCGTGTGCAATTGAGTATACCAATTGAGTTGAGATTTATGATTTCATATGTCTTTTTACGTCTCAACTATGTAGAATTGACCTCTACCAATATAAGTTGAAATTTACTATACAAATTAGATTTCAAACATATCGACCAAATAAACAGGCGTAAAATTTAAGTTATCCAAACACAATGAAATAAACTAACTGTAGTTATTCAAAATGAACAAATGTAATTGAATGTAATCTTTATTCACTATAATGTTTTGACATGTAAATTTTGATTGAAGAAATTAAAAGATTAACAATTAAAGTTTAGTAACAAGAGTTAATATTTATTCTAACCATACTAAGTAAATGAAAGGTATCAAAATACAATTATACAAATTAATTATAATAATTCAAAATAAACATATATAATTCAATATAATATTTGTTCAATGTAAATTTCTAATACACATTAGTCATTACTGAAAATATTATAATATAACATTTTTTATTAAACAAATTTAAAGATAATGGTTGAGCATTACTAATTATCCACCAACTATAGAAAAGTAACAATTGAAATCCATAAATACTATTAATCTCAACAATGTCTAGTTTGACTCAATTACTATTACAACCAATATAAGATGAACAACAAATGAGCTATATCTTGAGCAATTATTAATTACAGTCGAACTTCACCAACTATAAAAAAAATAAACAATTGAATTTCACAAATACTAGAATATATAAAGTTAATTTTTTTTTTATTAATCTTGACAAAGTTTAGTTGAGCTCAACTACTAACCAATGAAAGTTGAGTAATCGTCAAGCTTTATTTGTATTTCGATCATGTTGGTCCTACTCCAATTGAAATTTATTAGAATTGTCATGTTGACTCAACTCAGTTGAACTTTATTATAGCTATTATCTCGACTAAATAGTTAAACTCTAATGAGCATAGTAGAGCTCTACTGTGATTATCATCTCGATTGTCTTTAGTAGAGCTTTATTGTAATTATTATCTTGATTGAACTAGTTAAACTCTATTGACCATAGTGAGCTCTATCGTGATTATTATCTTGACCATCTTTAGTAGAATTCTATTGTAATTATTATCTCAACTGAACTAGTTAAGCTCTATTGAGCATAGTTGAGCTCTACCGTAACTATCATCTTAACTGTCTCCAATACAATTCAATCATACACGATTGAGATCTATCAAACAAAGAAAGAACAACCACCATTTTAATATATTTCTTAATTCATATAATATAGTAAACAGTAAATAATAAATAATATGATATAAATAGTGAACAGTAAAAAGTAAATGATAAAAGGTATAAGAGGTATTTAAGTTTTTAGGTTAAAAGGAAGTGTTAGTTAGTTAATAGAAATTTTTTTAAAGGTTATTTTGTTAAATTACCCCACTATGATTGTTGCTTTTGTATATTACCTGGGGAGAGAAAATATCTAGGAAGCTATTTCTAGGTCTCAATTCGATCCAACTCACCGTTTCAACTCAGTTCTCGGAGTCCTGACCCACCAGAAAAGAAAGAGAAACCCTTGTAGCATTTGTTTCAAACTTGTTCTCTTTCACTTCCATACAACCATAGCCGACGAGCGTAAAAGCTCACCAGAGTCGCTGCGAAAACTCGCGTGTTCGGCGTAATTAGGGTTCGTTCGGAGATGGTGAAGAACGAGAAGACGGGGCTCGGAAGGTCCCTGGTGAAGCACCACAACCAGATGATTAACCAGTCCAAAGACAAAGGACGCTTCTACAGGACCCAGCACAAGGTTCTTGAATCCGTCACCGACGTTAACGACATCGACGCCGTCATCCAGCAGGCCGAGGACGCCGAGCGATTCTTCTCCGACAGCCACCCAGTTCCCAACCTCCTCATCAATATGTATGAATTTTGTTCTCGATTGATGATTTCATTATCGTATTGCTATTAAGTTGTGATTGAAAGTTTCTGCCATTTTTAGCTGAAACTATGTGATTGATTGCTTATCTAAATCATGGGTTTCCTCCCTTTAGAATGGAGGTTTTGAAGTTAACATCTCATACACTGCAAGTAACAAACCTTTCAATTATATGGGCAACGGCCATATAATAGATTAGGAGCATAGTGTTCTTCTGTTGTTTTGGATTTAACCTTGTTTTATTACCATAGCATTTGTCTGCATAATTGACGTTTTACTTGTATCCTCATATTTAAGCTTGTAGTTGCATGTTTTTGTTGATGTTTTTTTTCTCTGTTGTGAATATTGTGTGTGTAGGGAAGAAGGTTCCAGCACCGCAGCAATGACTGCTGAAGAAAAGAGAAAGCAACAGAAAAAGGAAGAGGAGAGGCATGCTGGCAGCCTCTACATTCCTCGCAGGTGTGTCTTCTTCACTTTTCAAGTTGGGTATATTTGAGTGTTGTTTGTTAGAATTTCTTTTCATGCAGACCACCATGGACGCCTGATATGAGTAAGGATGAGCTGCATGAGAACGAATGGAAAGCTTTTCTTATCTGGCGGCGGAATCTTGCAAGGTTAGTACTATGTACCATTAGTAACTGTATTGTTCCTTATTATATATATTATAACAAAATGAGTATGAAGATTTTTTATGCCTTTGAATATGAATATTGTTTTCACTAGCATGCTTGATCTTTTGCATCTGATAATAAAATATGAGCCAAAGGTGAAAATTTTGACTCTCTCTTGAGATACATGTTATACTCTAATTCCTCTTTCATGGGCAGCGCAAATTTAATGTTGACAATATGGTTGTTTACTTTTTGACCCATCTATCTGTATGTGCTACAGACTTGAGGAAAATGAGAATCTTGTTCTTACTCCATTTGAGAAGAACCTTGATATCTGGAGACAACTTTGGCGGGTGGTTGAACGTAGTCATTTGGTAAGTGCTTGGTGATTTCTTAAGAATACACTGTTTATCGTATATAATCAATTGTTACAATTCTTCACAGTGAATTGCATGAATTACCAATTTGCCTCTATTCATATCAAAGTGATAAAAAACCTGAACTTATTCTCTGCTACAATTGCTTTATCTGTTGGTGTTTGGAACAAAAACATAAACTTAAGACTATTTTAGAATATTTATTCCAGGTCTTTGGGACCATAATTTACAACTACCAAGCTATTTTGCCAAACAATGTTGGGGTACCACTTGTAGTTTGTGGTACCTGTAGCATTTATGCATTGTGTTTTTTGTCTCACTGGACTGTCTGAGTTTTCTCTGGTGGTTCGTTATTTTCCTTTTTGCTGTATGCCTCTGGATCTCTGCTGGTTCTGTGGAGCTATCTATTAGCTTGCCTATTATAATTGTGTTTGGCTATTTGCTGGTTGATTAGTCACTCCCTCTTCAACTTAACAGTGGACTGCTGTTTTCATTCAATGATCTATCTGACCTTCGGCTCCTCCGTTACATTCTTTACATCTTATATTGTATACGCTTCTTTCATGAACACTTCAGTTGTTGTCATCCATCATATCTCAAACTCTTAGCCACAACCCACATGGTAACCTTCATTACCCAATTGCACGTTGCATATGTAGGCAGGATATGAGTAGTGTTATCTTTGCCATATTCATAATGTAACAATTCATTTTTTCTTGTTTCTGGTGGTCTGTCTCTCTCTCTCTCTCTTAACACACACTTACCCTCACACACATAGTAAATGCTGTTTGTCTGTAGATGTAGATGCACATACTATATTTTTGCTGTTTGGTCTACCTTGGTGGAAATGCTGATATTAGTATGTTCTGTTCAGATTGTGATGGTTGTTGATGCTCGGGACCCGCTGTTCTACCGTTGCCCTGATTTGGAGGTAATGCATACAATCTCTTGTATAGAACGAGTGACACACAACTTATACAGGGAATTATGGTATGATTTTGGTGAGAATTGATGTAAATAATTCCAAGGTAGTGAAGCATACACGTGAATCATCATTTTCATTTTTACTGTCAAGTTATTTTGCTTGGTGCTGCTGCTTACTGTCTGGTTTGCCTTACTTCTTCCTTCCATTGTGACTAATGAACTATAAAAATATCCTTTCACACATTGCATTGGGTATCACTATTTGCAAATATTTTGCTGACAGTAAGTAATAGTTGTTTTGGTATACATCTATGAAGTTATATGAATTGGATGTTGTATCTAATGGGATGGCAATAATCAACACACAAGCAAGCACCCTGTGAGTGAGGACATTTAAGTAATTTCCTGAACATAATGACATTGAAAATGAAGGGGGAAACGTATATTTCATCTGAAGAATAAGAATCTTATCCTCTAGTACTATAGGTACTATAATCCTTGGAGATGAATATTGTTTTTTGTTTTGACATAGGCATACGTACGAGAGGTTGACAAGCACAAAAGAACATTACTTCTCGTTAACAAGGCCGACCTTTTACCACTATCTATCAGGTAGGTGACCTCTTCACTGATCACATCGCCACCTTATTCAATTTTAAGTCTGTAGGAGTGCTCATTTCCATTTCATGAAATCCTTTGCAGAGAAAAATGGGCCAAATACTTCCGCACTCATGACATCCTGTTTTTGTTCTGGTCTGCTAAAGCTGCTTTTGCTGCTATAGAAGAGAAAAAGCAGACTTCCGAATCGGAAACACACATTACATCGCAAACCATTGACGATGTTGATACAAAAATATATGGCAGAGATGAGCTTTTGGCTCGTTTGCAATATGAGGCTGAAGAAATGGGAGGAAAATCATATTCCCATGGCACGGGCCCATCAGATGTTAAATCCATCAATGGGAATGCTCCAAGAAATTTCGTACCCAAGAAAGTAATGGTGGGATTTGTTGGATATCCCAATGTGGGGAAGAGTTCGACAATCAATGCTTTGCTATGCCAGAAACGAACCGGTGTTACCAATACTCCGGGAAAGACAAAGCACTTCCAAACATTTGACATTATAGAAGACAAGCTCACCCTTTGTGATTGCCCTGGGTTGGTTTTTCCATCCTTTTCAAGCTCAAGGTATGATATGATTGCCTCCGGTGTGTTGCCAATTGATAGAATGACTGAGAATAGGGAGGCTGTACAGATTGTGGCTAATAAAGTCCCACGCCATGTGATCGAGGGTGTTTATAAGATTGGTTTGCCAAAGCCCAAGCCCTATGAGCCCCAGTCTAGGCCTCCTCTGGCAGCTGAGCTTTTGAGGGCTTATTGTGCCTCTCGTGGGTATGTTGCCTCTAGTGGCCTGCCCGATGAAACTAAAGCAGCACGCAAAATTCTGAAAGATTACATTGATGGGAAGCTGCCACACTACGAAATGCCACCTGGAATGACTGGTGAGGAAGATGGTGTTGAGGAAGGTGCTGTCAGGTTGGAATTTCAGGACTCTGGATCATTGGATGACATTGAGGAGCTTGATGAGGAAGATGAAGGTGAAAGTGCACCTGTCCTTGAGGAGGTTCTTGATGATCTGAACTCATTTGATATGGCTAATGGGCTCGCTTCTGAAAAGACCACGGTGAGGAAACCCAAAGCAGCGCATAAGCAGCACAAGAAGCCTCAGAGGAAGAAGGATCGCACTTGGAGGGTTGGGAATGATGGTGGGGATGGGATGCCAATTGTGCGAGTCTATCAGAAAGCTGTCAATGTGGGTCCTGTAAGAGTTGAGGGCAATGCTGGTAATTAGTTACATAAAAAAGGTTGTCTTCTATATGTAACATATAGCCGAAGCACGCACCTTTGTGTGGGTGTGTGCAGAAGGAAAATTCATGCATATGCATCTTGTTATTGTTTTTTTTTTATGTTGCTGACCTCAATCTGAGTTAGATTGGATTCGTTGTTTTTGTGGGGTCATATAGGTTGGAGATGATGATTCTGGCTGTGGCTCAGTTGAGCCTTGAATGAGTCCATGGTAGGGTGCAAACATCTGGCTTGACTATTTCTAGGTTTTGAGAAATTACAATGCTAAAAAGATTCTTTTTTTCTTCTCTTTCGGAATTAGTGTTTAATATGATTTTGTTCAGTTATAAACATTTTTATTGATATTGCAGTTTGATAATGGAACTAGAGATTCGGGATACGGATATATTTGTCATTGTAACCAAGGGTGCCCTATGTATAGACAGTGATAATGTTTTATATATTTAATTCGAGAAATTATGTCTAAATAATTTTACTTTTTTCCTTAAACAGATTTTTTCAGTCTGAGAGTTATATTATGATACACGATTTCAAATTACTGAACTCTTTGAAACTCGGGTAGTATTATTAAGCAATGGCCAAATCAGTCTGCATCACATCCAATATACTAGACGGAACAAAGAAATAATCAAAGCTACAGTTTGGTCTGGGGATGGTGGTCCGAGATGAGCAGGGTTCCTGTTGTTTGCCTGTAGCAAAAGCAGCCCTGGTAGCCCGAGTCCAGCAGAGGTGGAAGTGTTGGCTCTCAAGGAAGCTATACGTTGGACTTGGGCGAACGGATGGAGACATGGTTTTTTAGTCGGACTGTTTGTCAGAGAGCTCTTCAGATGTTTTCATTTCACGCTATTTCTTTCATTAAACGCTCTGCGGACCAAGTGGCCCATCGCTGCGGACCAATGGAGCAGGGTTAGCGGGTTCGCGCCAAGGTGTTTTTTCATAAATGTGCACATATTCAATGTTCCTTACACTTTTCAAGCAAAAGATACGGCCATAAGAATAAACTAGATAGGATTTCACTAGGATTGATGTCACTCTCCCCTGTTCATTCTCCTTCTTCACACCATTAGCCATATTTTCTTTGTCAACCAAGACTCATATGCTAAGCATATTATTCTCGCTCCCCACTAATCATAAGGAATCATGGCTAAAGAAGAATCACAAAGGTCTTTATTAGGCTTATAATGTTAGGTTAGGCAAAAGGGTATGGGAGGATTAGAAAAGAAGTCATACAATCTCATCCGACAAACATGCTTCATCTCACAACCCGAAATGTGTATCACACATCCCACCCCTTTTTAATTCTCACCACACATCTCACTCAAACTCTTATCTCATTAATCCTCTTTTCGAGAACCTTGATCTTTGAAGCTCTTTTTCTAATTTCTTTTTTTCTTCTTCTTCTTTGTTTGAGGACCTAGCATATATGCCTCTTCTCATTTCGTAACACATATCCCCATTTTCTAAGGATATAACAATATAACTCTTATTCTTAACATTCATGAGATCACTTCTCA
>JAYMSW010005289.1:0-10170 GCA_036897725.1 Erodium texanum
TGGTGCGTCTTGTGCCTACAAATCCAAAAAAAAAAGAAGCCATTAGAAATGCTGCCCGACAATTATATGAAATGTTGAAGGTAAAATGTGTACGGTTGATTATATCTTAATTTTTAAATTTCCTATAACCTCTGAAACTATGATGAATCCAATAACTCTGTTTATATATATTTTTTAAAATATATATTTTTATATTAGTTGTTCTGTAACTTCAGTGTTGTAAACATGGCCAGGTTCGGGGCTTGATTCCCAAGTCCAATAAGTCTTTGGAGGAAGTTGTGAAGCTGAGCCGCAAGATGGAGGCCCAGCTGATTGGGTATAACGAGACACCCATAGATGTGGCCCAGCTGATTGGACATAACGAGATACCCATAGACGTTATTGCCCCTGATGCCAGTGGATATCGAAGTTTGGAAGATCAAGAATGCTTACTCAGAAGATACAACCCTAATCCTAGTCATCCCCAAACATCAAATGGAACAACTGAATATCAAAGCATTGAAACTGATATGCAAAAACCTAACCACAAACCTCTCCACATCTCACCTGCTAGTAGGCATCCTCTAACTCCATGTAGAACCATTGAAAGCAAAAGAAGGTATACTGGTTTGCAAAACTATAACAGTCCTCCTCACATCACTCCTGTTGCTAGACTTTCTCCAACTCCATGTGGAGCCGTTGATGATCAAAGTAGTGCAACTAGTTCACTGGGTGAAGGTATTACTTTTCTTTTATATGTTTTACTTGCACCATATCAGGAAAGGAGAGATTGTCACTTTTCCTTGCTGTTTAAATCTCATAGGTGAAAAAAACAAAAGATCAGCTAGATCGTGTTTGTATGAAATTTGCACTGCTAACTGTTGGAAACCACCGTTGTTTGAGTGTTGCAAGGAGGAAGGGCCCAGCCATATGAAAATGTAAGCACAACATCCATTTCAGTTTATACATTTATAGTAATTTCATCTCTAATTTGGTTGCTAAACGGTAGTTGGCCGGTAAGGGGCTACTCCCAAAGATTTGGTGATTGCAAGGATACATTTGTGTGTAGCCAGTTCAGGAACATAGTTATATCATTTCATTAACTATTGATTTTTAAGAATTTGCCGAACATGTTGTCAATGAGGCAATTAATTGAGCAATGACAGCCAAAGAACACGAAAGAGTGCATTTTATGTCAATTCCATCTACACCTTAGGATCTAAATGCTTGAAAAGTTTATCATATAGTTCGATTCCTAAAAAAAGGAAATGCTAGTGAGTTTCTAGAAACAATCTATGCTGCTTGCAAACAGCTCAAGTTCAGATAGTTAATAAGCTATTACGTGTTTATTTTCTAATCAAATGAACCAAAATCTGGCTTAAGTTTAAAACTATCATGTGGGTTATTCTCTATCAGTTTGTACAGCATAAGATCAACATATGTATGACAATCGAAGTGTTTCTTATTATTCTGGTATGGGACTTGCAGGTTCACTTTCTTGGCCGTTGTGGAGATAGAAGCAGCAGAAAACATGTTCTTACAGTGCATAGGGACTCCTCAAGCCAAAAAGAAAGCTGCAGCAGAGGTTGCAGCCAAGGCAGCTCTTTGGTTCTTACAAAAGGAGGGGTACCTGGAAAATGGCAATTCAGACGGAACCTTCTAAGGATTCACAGAATGATTATGTTTGTATCTAGTAACCTCGTTTTAGGTAGAGCCACAACCTGGGAAAAGCCACATCAGCAGTTTCAGACCGCAATTTAGATTTATATGTGCTGATTGTATATAGTTCTTGATGTGTGAACTTGTTTTTAGGTTGTCAAAAACCACTGAAGTTGTGTTTTGAGAGTTACTCTGTGCTGGTGTGGTCTTGAACTGCTGTAAAACTGTACTATCTGGGACGAATTGGGTTCTTGTTAGTATCATATATGAGTCCTATAGTATATTATTATTTTTTTACTTCTGCAAAATGTTTTAATCTGATTTATTCTTAAATTGTGGATTTGTTGAACTCTTATGGTTCAAATTTAATCTTAATATAATCGTGATATTTCAAATTGATCTTAAGATTGGACAAATTGTTTCAATTGTAAAAATTGATAAGGGGTGTTCGATAGCCATATGCTATTATTTAATACATAAATTGCATGTGTCAAACTCTTATTGCCAATAAGATTGGGCCTCAGTATACAGTTACATAAGTAGACACCATTGGTTGACCCGGTGGGCCAGAAGATTGGGCTTTTTTGTGTAACCCATTACCCAAACTTCGTAAAAAGGCCGAGACTATCCTCTCGATGAACGCGCCTTCACGCGAGTGGCATACACGCACCATTTCCCGCCATTTTCTTCCCGCCAAGAACCCCATATACCCACAAAGGAGCTGCTCCGCCGTAGTGAGAGTGAGACAACAGCAACAAGCGATTCTGGGTTTCTAGGGAGAGAAAGAGCTCGTTCTAAGATAGAGAGAGAGAAGAGAAGAGAAGATGTCGGGATGGGACGAGGGGCAAGTGTACTACAGCGACCAAGCTCAGTTCCCTCGCGGCGGCGCCGGCGACCCGGAAGCCGCCGCCTCCCGCCACTCCGTCCTCCGCAAGTTCAAGGGATTCATACGCGCTTTCGAAACCGAGAAGAAAGAGTATCCATACAGAGATGCCCTCACCAACGACAAAGCAAAATCGCTCCTCGTCAACATGGAAGACCTCGACGCTTTCGATGCGGATCTGCCGGACAAGCTCCGCTCCGCCCCCTCCGATTATCTTCCTCTGGTAACCTAATCTGATCGTCAATGCGTTTTCTGTAAATCAGGCCTGAAATGGACGGTTTGGGTGTGTGTATTGACTCGTATTTGTGAATTTGTAGTTTGAGACTGCGGCGGCGGAGGTTTTGGCGAGTTTGAGGTCGAAGGTGCCTGGGGAGAGTGGAGAAATGGAGGAACCGGTCACCGGAGAAGTTCAGGTCTTGCTGACTTCGAGGGAGGTCTTGCTGACTTTGATAGCATGTATGATCTGTTGAGCTACTCTGATTTTAGGGTTTTGTGGTGGTTTATTGGAAGTGAGTTTGATCTAATTTAGGGTTTTGTGGTGATTTATTGAATCTAATCTTTCTTTGCATTGGATGGGTAGGCACAATACATATCAAAACTTGTAAAGATAACTGGGATTACAATTGCTGCTTCAAAAACCAAGGCAAAGGCAACTTATGTGACTCTATTGTGTAAGAATTGTAAGAATGTCAGAACAGTTCCTTGCCATCCTGGCCTCGGTGGTGCAATTGTTCCTCGATCATGTGACCACATTCCTCAGGTTTATTTCACGCCCTCTATTACATTTGCGTGACTTTATCTCTTGAACTATAGCATAACTGACTACGACTTCTGCAGCCTGGGGAAGAACCTTGCCCAATAGATCCATGGATTGTGGTTCCTGATAGGAGCAACTATGTTGATCAGCAGACCCTCAGCAGACCCTCAATTATGATATCAAGCAACAATTAGGCAATGTTATTTATATGAGCCTTTCTTTCCTCTCTTTTTTTTTTTTTCATTTTTAAGTTATGTCACGTTGTGTGCAGCAAGAAGAATTTAAGAAATTTGCATCAGACCCTAATGCATATAAAAACATATGCTCTAAGATTGCTCCGTCAATATTTGGTCATGAAGACGTAAAGAAGGCTGTGGCTTGTCTTTTATTTGGAGGATCAAGAAAGGTATACATATACCATAAACATGAATCTTCTGATATTTAAGGGGTTTACACTTAACAGATTGATTAACCAACATCTGTAAATACAGAATTTGCCAGACGGTGTCAAGTTAAGAGGCGACATCAATGTATTGCTTTTGGGGGATCCATCTACAGCTAAATCACAGGTTAGTTATATATTTTGGTCTTGGTTCTCAGTATGACTTTCCTTTCAAGTAAAAAAGAACACACCCCAAGAACCATAGAAGGCAGTCAGTGAACTTATGGAATCCCTTGGTTTCCTTGGTAAATACTGAACATTATATAATTATCTCTTGATTTAATTGGGTGCTGATTGGTAATTGCATTTGTGAAGTTTCTCAAGTTTGTCGACAAGACAGCTCCAATAGCTGTTTACACATCAGGAAAAGGATCATCAGCTGCCGGTCTTACAGCCTCTGTAATTCGTGATAACAGCACTGTATGTTTTTTTTTTTTTTCTTATTTGACATATATGAATAGTATTTTCCTCATTGTTTTGGAAATATTGGTAATATACCTTCATGTGTGCTGTGATATGAAGGGAACCTTAAGTTTTTTTTCTTCATGTGTGCTGTGATATAAAGGGAACCTTAAGTTTAATTTGCCTTTTGCATTCTTCAGCGTGAA
Organism: Erodium texanum; assembly: GCA_036897725.1. Lineage (NCBI taxonomy): Eukaryota > Viridiplantae > Streptophyta > Magnoliopsida > Geraniales > Geraniaceae > Erodium > Erodium texanum. The sequence goes on from JAYMSW010005289.1 coordinate 4,329, forward strand.
TTTTATCTGGAAGGAGGAGCGATGGTTCTGGCAGATGGAGGTGTAGTCTGTATTGATGAGTTTGACAAGATGAGGCCAGAAGACAGGTACTTTTGAGTGCAACAGATCTTGAACCACAATGTCTTTATTCTTAGAAATTTAAGATTTATATAAGCAAACTTGATGTGTCTCAGGGTTGCTATTCATGAAGCAATGGAGCAGCAAACCATATCCATTGCCAAAGCAGGAATAACAACGGTTCTCAACTCTAGGACTGCTGTTCTTGCTGCTGCTAACCCTCCATCAGGACGTTATGATGATCTTAAGGTTGAATGCCTCCTGTCATAAGTATACCTTTTTCTTATAAGTCTTACCTTCACATTTTAAGAGTAATGACTTACAAAAATTGTTTGTTTTGCAGACTGCACAGGATAATATTGACTTGCAGACAACAATTCTTTCTAGATTTGATTTAATCTTCATTGTGAAAGATATCAGGATGTATAGCCAAGATAAGGTATTGAATCTCCTCCCTCTTTTCAATTATTGGAGTTTGCATTTTGATGTTGCAAGGAAGATCAATTACCCAGTTGATTTTTACTTGGAGCCTTTCTTTAAAGTCTGAACAATCAAGTTCAGTGGAGTTTATGAGAAACTCCTTTTCTAATGCAAAATAGATTAGCATCGGAAGGCCATGTGTTCACATGCTATTCAAATGCATGTTGCCTCATATGTTTGGGTTGAGGCTTTATATGGTATTCATTACTCAGTGCTGTGGTCTAACTGAAAGATGTCCTACTGCAGATAATAGCTACACATATCATTAAAGTTCATGCTTCTGCAGCGGCAGTATCAGGTGACCGTGACTCGAGAGTTCCTGAAGAAAACTGGTTGAAAAGGTATATGCCATGAACTTGGTAAAGTGACATCATCTATTACTTATAAGATGCTAAAGTGTTAAGAGTCGCTATGTTGGCAGATATATAGAGTATTGCCGAACCCACTGCCACCCACGCTTATCAGAATCTGCAGCTACAAGGTTGCAGCATAATTATGTCCAAATCAGACAGGTATTGTTTTCACAAGCTCCTTTCATAGATCAGAAAAGTAATTTAATGAGTTCTTAATTCAGTCTAACTACTCAAATAAATGTTACTTGGCATCAAAACTTGAAAATATAGGTTTAGATTAATAATTCTACCGCATTTTTTCTTGAAGTATCTGTTGGCTAAATATGTAGTCATATATTTCATGCAGTTTTAGACTCATATTTTCTGAATATGGGTTGTGCTGATACTTCTACAATTTATGATCTATCTATCATAATTCTTCATGCACACAGCTTATGAATATTCTGCTATTTTAGTCAAATTATATACCTTAATGCTTCACACTCTCTGCACATGTGTATTTTTCTATTTTAGTTACATTATATTTACATTATGTAAGATGTGCTCTCTATTTTGATGGGCGAGACTCAATCCAATGCAAAAGGTGGATATGTGGGAATGGTCAATTAACCAAGATTTGATGTCATTGTGGTGGTTGTAGGATATGAGGCAGCAGGCCAACGAAAGTGGGGAGGCGGCTGCTGTACCAATTACTGTGAGACAGTTGGAAGCTATTATTAGACTAAGTGAGGCGCTTGCCAAAATGAGATTGTGAGTATTGATTCCAAACTTGGACTCCGCATAGTTAGTTTGTCGGTATAACTGATGCCTAAGACATTAAATTGAGTTGTAAAATTAATGAGACATTTAAAACTCTAGTTATGGGAGTTGTTAGATAACCGAGTGTAACAGCTTATACTATGTGCTTTACAGGTCCCATGTTGCCACTGAGGACCATGTTCTGGAGGCAATAAGGCTCTTCACTGTTTCCACAATGGATGCAGCACGTTCAGGAATAAATCAACAAGTAAATCTAACTGGGGAAATGGCCAATGAGATAAAGGTTTGTGATGGACATGGCATGTTTGTGCTTCTCTTAATGTTGTTTTTTCTAATGTACAGTTGATTAATCTTCTCTCCTGTAACAGCAAGCTGAAACCCAGATAAAGAGAAGGATTGGTATAGGCAATCACATTTCCGAGAGAAGGCTGATCGATGAGCTGACTAGAATGGGATTGAATGAATCTATTGTAAGTATCTTTTCAAGTACCTAAATGTTCCAAATAATCGATAAAGCACACAGCAGTCCTCTTTTGTATTCTCATTTCCTATGGATTGACATTGGTACGTTTGTTCATATTCTAATACATATTCAATTTGCACTTGGCAGGTAAGAAGAGCCCTTATAATCATGCACCAGAGAGAAGAGGTTGAATACAAACGCGAAAGGCGCATGATTTTGCGTAAAGCTTGATCTATATTTAACTGTTTTCTAATTAAATTACAACCAGGTTGGTAGGAAATGATAACACATTGTAATGTTACTGTAACCAGATTAGTCGGATATGTTGTGTTACCATGCACTTTAGCCGTCCTGTTTATGGATCTACTATGAAGATGCATGTCTTATATTTAGCTTGTTAGCATTCTTGCTCTTTACAATGCCCGTGTAAAAGTGCACGAAATTCACATGGGGGATGCACATAAACACAACATATTTACATTTGTACTTGAATAGTTTCTATTTTATAAAGATGATTATTTTATCTACCACCAAAGTGTACACGTCAGAAACTTATACATGTCAATATTTTATTTACAACCAAAACATACATGTCAAGAACTGCGGGCTAAGTTCATACAAAAGACATGTTTTATCATCTAAACAACATTCTTCTATCTTTGCAGTGATAAATGTCATGATCTTGCAAATATAGTTCGGTGACATCATGTACATAAACAAGTCAAATACAGAAATTACATGAATCACAAGCAATGGGTTGGGAAATAAAATTAATCAACAATTTTCTATTGAAATTGGAAAACACGTTCTAATTACCAAATCTAAAGGAAAATAATAGTAACATTTCCATCAGAAGTGTAACTGGAATTGCACGACGCATAGAGTAGTAAGAAACAAATGAAGAGATCTCGCTCAAATCAATCAAAAGATATTTTCATGTACAGCAGCAACATAGGATTGTAAAAATTGACAAGAATGGTGAAAGTAACTAAGCAGCCGGAGCATATAGAAGACACCAAAACAGACTTCCAATTGGCACAGCAAGAAAATAAAATAAAAAACAGCTCATATATATACTAGTAACTGTCACAGCACATCTACACATCCTCATGCTTGCTACAAGAACAATACAGAAATTCAAATTCATATGCATAACAGTCTTCATTGAAACTTACCTAGCTATAAGTTGTAAACATAAATAAAGGCCTGTAAACTACTTGAAATTAACTTTAAGAATACCAACACCAAGGACTATCGGAGACATTTCCCTCAATCACAAGCTATTTCGCCCAGTAATGCAAGTAAGCACAGTAGTCTAAGTCAAAGCATAGAGACACCAAAACAGAATAGCAATGGCCCCAACAACACAGTGAAGGACACAACTCATATGTTTGATTGACCAAATCCATAACAATGAACATAAAAACAACAGAAATTAAGTAACAGTATATGCTAATAACTGTCACAATATGAATTCTACCACATGAAAACGTCAATTTATAAAGAACACAAATTATTTGCATCAACCTATTGCCATTTTGGATTATGCAAGTTCCACATAGCACATCAAAACTAAGCACCATGTCAACATCACACCCAAGGCAATGATACATAAAACCCCAAGGCAAAAAAAGAACTTCAGCATGCACAATCAAAGAAGGATCAGTATTTAATCATGAACAAATGAGATTTCAAATCCAACCAGCATAAGATTAAAATGAACTAGTAGTCTTAAAATATTGCATTGAAATTCATATCATCTAACACCAATCTTGTTACAAAATCCACTAATACCAACTCTTCAGGAGTTCTCAAAACTTTAAAACAGCATATGATAAGTCTTGCAAGGAAATAAAATAAGGTAAACCAACATGAACCCAGAGCGCGTCCACCTCAGAATCCAAGCTTGGTACGGCGCCAGTGCCTGCGCTTGGCATTGTACCTGAGCAACAACAACCACAGATCAGCCATGGCTTCACATCGACATCTAAGCTCAAATTCAATCTGCAGCGCACCAAAAAGGAACAATGGGGAGAATCATACCTGATGGTGTTGTCAGTCCTCATCCGAATCCAGTGAGGAATGGGCCTGTTCTGCCTCATCTTCTTCGCGAGCTTCTTCTTGATGATGAAGGTCTTGTGCGACGGCTACACAGAAATCGACCACAAATCAGCCCGTAAACTCAGATTTACCTCTACATGCACTTCCATACACAATACATACAAACAATAAACAGTATACGGATCTAGAGACGCATACAAAGAGAACTACGACCTACTTTCTGAAAATGGTCTCAGAACAAGATCGTTCGAAGAAGTGAACAAATATTGCGCAAGCTAAAACACGCAAAAATACAGACAAAAAGCTTAAAAGATCAGATGCAGAGAGCTATGGCGGAGGATTTACCATCTTGGAGGCGGCAGGTCGGAGAGGGAAACCCTAATGATTCAAGACGAAGAGAGCTACTGAAGTGATACGCAGAATTTATATGTAAGATACACAAAATGGGCTGGGCTTTGGGGTCCATCTGAAATCGTGGCAAGGTTAGTGATTGTATTTTTGGGTTTAGTTGGGCCTAGCGCTCAAATGCTTGCGAAACTAAACACATTAGCACTTCTTCACGCTACAATTATTTTCGAGTAACAAATGAAACTTTATTTGTTAGAACATAGTTTTTTAATAGTCAACAAGCATATAATGTTTTTAAAATGGCACATTCAGTATAATTATGATCATTAATAAAACTGAATGAAATGTTTGGGTTTCTTCTATATCATTTTTTTTATTTGGTTCACGAATAATAATTTTTTGTCAACTTTTACGAACAAAATAAAGTGTTTAATTAGTTTTATGCGTCAAATATTTCGATAGGTGCTTTTATATGTTGGGCAAATCTTATTTTTTATTGAGTAACTAAAAAAGACTCGTTCTTTTTTATAACCAAGTTGAAACATTATTATGTTTAGATTGATTTTTATTTTATGATATCTTGTGATCATTGAATGTCTAGTTTAAAAGACACGGTAAAGAGACGGCTATGCATAATAAACGTTAGTTATTGATATTTTTTTTATTCTACAAACATAGATAAAAACTGAAGTAAATTAATGATTGGCTGCTAAACTCCAAGGAAGCAGCTAAGACTATGAATCTTCCTTCTCATCTGTAACTGTAATGGTTCCATGCTTTGGAAGCTGCACATCAAGAAGTAAACGGAACAGAAAAGTTATTGACTAGCCTCTTAATCACACCCAAATCAAATAAATTAAACACCCATTAATTAATCACTTGATCAGATAGATATGTTATTCACCTTCACTTGAGATTTTCCATTCTCTGTCATAACTGATGGCCCAAAAGAAGTACCCACCAAGCCCACGGGCCTTAGCAAGCCCAATCTTCGCCGTCGTCGACGTGACGTCATCGTACCCGATCCAGGCACTACCGGCGTACGAGTACGTCGACACGGTGTCTTTGTCATACACAACCGTAGCTTTATTCCTCTTATTGTACGTCTCAATCTGCGAAAAAGTCAATATCCCAGCATCACCGGGTCCTACACCGACGGCCGGAGCTCCGATACCGTGAACCGCCGGGTCCTTCAGCTGCCCCGTCTTCCCGTACAGCGGCAAGCCCATAACCACCTTAGTCGGGCGAACCCCCGCACGGACCCACGACCCGAGTCCGTAGCTCGAGCTGATGTTACTATTCGGGTCGAAAAACAGCGCGT
>JAYMSW010005290.1:0-10169 GCA_036897725.1 Erodium texanum
TTAAGGCTTGTGCCTGCTAAGTACATGGGGTTTCCCCGCGAGAGTTCGAATCTCTCAGGCGACGAATGACGTTTTTTCATTTTTTTTTTGGCGGCAGCTGTCGAAACGCACGTGAGAAGCTCACGTGCTGGCAGCCTCGCGTGGAATGGCCACAGCTCCGAGCCGCTGACTGATGCGACTCCGTACAACTTTAAACTCTCTGGAAAATCGATTCATCTCATCTTCTGAACTTTTTCTTCTCCATTTCTCTCTCTTCCCAGTCGACCTCATCGGACGGAGCCCTCGGACGTGCCGGAGCTCCCAATCGGAATCGCCCCTTTTCCGATTCCAGGAGACACCCAAATCGCTAGATCTGAGACCCCGACCGTTGATCCCGGTGTTTTGCTGGTTAGCTTGGAACGCGATCCAGTTGATCGGAGATGCCGGTGGCTGCTTCCGCCATTTACTTCCTCAATCTGCGAGGCGACGTTCTCATCAACCGCCTCTATCGCGACGATGTCGGGTAAAATTTATCTCTGCACCTAATTTCTGAATTTCAGGGAATAATTCGTTGTTTCGTTCTAAATGCACAAATTAGTAATTATGTGTCATTGCATTTGGGTATCGGTGGATTGTTTCAGTCTGCAGCTCACCGAGCAATTAAAGCTAACTGGACTCAACATTGGTTACACAGCTTTTCGTTCTTGTAAGCTTTTCAGATTTAGATTGTAATGCAGGTGGATTTATATTTTTCAGCATGATAGGCAGAATAGGATGAGGTTGATTGGATGGATTTTGGGTTAATATTGATAAGAAATCTGTGGTCTTGGGGGTAATAAGGCAGCTTTTATTTGCATCTGGGTTGCGAGGTTTCTGTAATGTGGGTGGCTACTCCACATTGTGCCAGGCAATGGAACTTACTTTTAGATTATGTATGTAGAGTGAGGAATTTTGGTTGGTTCCAATTTCAATGCCCTTCTACATCATTGATGTTATTGATTTTGGGTTGACCATTTTGCGAGTTTCTGTTGCTCTTTCTGAAGTTGTGCTTCATTTCTGTCCATGTCAGTTGTATGTACTTGTGCACATATTCATCTGTTTATCTATGCAGGGGAAATATGGTGGATGCCTTCCGTATACATATAATGCAAACAAAAGAACTTGGGACATGTCCTGTGCGGCAGATTGGAGGCTGCTCATTCTTTTACATGAGAGTCAGCAATGTTTACATAGTGATTGTGGTCAGCAGCAATGCTAATGTAGCTTGTGCATTCAAGTTTGTTGTTGAGGTATCCAGTTCCTTGTTTTTCCTTACACTTTTGTTTGATTTTAGCTCTGCTCTTAAGGACTAAAACTTGAGAGGTTCTGCATTCATCAGCTAGTTAATTTTTAGCTGGCGCCTAGATTTAGTTATCTGAGCAATTCAGTGCATCTGAAATGAGTCATTATATGATTACAGAGTTTGTCTGGGAACATATAAATAGAACCATTCCTATCCATAGGTTTTGACATGCAAAAATCTCAAGCATCTCTGTTCTTGAACGGTTAACAATTATACACTTCTCATCTCTTGTTAAAGCGGCCTTTGTGATTTCTAGACCATAGATATTCTATAGTGTCTTCTGCAACTGAGATGAGCGCTTATGAAAGGCAAAACTACAAGATTTTTGAAACCTGTTAGAATGTCAATGATGTCTCATTTTCCAATTTTTCTGCTTTAATAGCGGTCTTCAGCTGTGGTTTTGATGGTGTTCACTTGTTTTTAAGCTGGAGACTCAATGATGAGACCCCAGACATGTATAACCTAGTGACACATTGTTTGGCTGGACTTGGTTCATTTATTATCATAGGTTTTTTTGTTCTTGTCCATTATTGTAGCTTAACAGGGTATTTTGTTTATCTAGAATGAAGAAAGATACATAACAGTCTATATATTATGTCATTTATGTGGTTCTTGATGCCTGTGATATTTTATTTATTTATTTGCAGGCTGTTGCATTGTTCAAATCTTATTTTGGTGGATCTTTTGATGAAGATGCCATCCGAAATAATTTTGTTCTAATCTATGAGCTGTTAGATGGTATGTAATCTGTGGACCAATCCAATTTATTCTTTCTTACATACTTAGAGTGTGTGCTTATGTTTACATTGTGATGTATTTGCATAGCTATTGTATATGCTGCTAAAAAAATGATTTGAGCATTGGGCTGGAAAGATATATGTGGGCGCATGCTAGAATAGTAAAATGAGTACAAGTAAAATAATGAAGGAAAAAGATAAGAACATGGGTATGAAAAGCAAGGGTAATGCATAGGGCAATGTTGATACTTGAAGATAAACTTGACTTGTAAAGAAAAAGGCAATTTAGAATGAATCACTTACTGCATTTGTGAACTAGTTAGAAAGATGTGGTTGATAGAATAAGATTTGGGTAGGGATCAGCATCAGCTGTCTTCAGTAAGAGAGTATTATATTGCATATTTAAATCCCTCAGCTCATGCTAAAATGAAAGAGATCTATGGATATGGCCTACATGCTCGTAGTTTTGCTATGCTTTTTTTGTTTATCTGGCTCTTCCATAGCTTAGATATAAACTTAACCTGACTGAAGATGCTGCCTATTTCTCTCTTGGATAACCAACAAGTTTCAGGTTGGATTGCTTAATTCTTTATTACAGAATCTGATGTCTTTAGAAAGAAGTGGTAGTATAGGTTAGTTATGATGTTGATGTGTTCTGCCAGTGAATTTAGGAGAAATGAATGGGTAAATCAACTTATTTTCAACAGTATAAGTTATCAACTAACTTATGAGTGGCTTTTACATTCAAATGACAGAAATCATGGACTTCGGTTACCCACAAAATCTTTCACCAGAGATTTTAAAGCTTTACATCACCCAGGAAGGAGTTCGCTCACCGTTTTCATCCAAGGTTATATTTCTATACATTATACATTTCAGATAGTTTCTGATACAAAAGATGTGTAAGAGTTGTCTTGAGTTTCTTTTATTTAGATGGGATTAGTGATCTCAAACGAATATGAACATGAAAGTACAAAGTTTCTTTTATGTGTATGCTACACTTAATGTATTATGTATCATGATCTTTTTCTATTATGTGGTAAACTTGAAACAGCCTACAGACAGACCAGTGCCAAATGCAACATTGCAAGTTACAGGTGCGGTTGGATGGCGAAGAGAGGGCCTTGCTTATAAAAAGAATGAGGTGATTAAACTTCTCTCACACACGGTAGTTTTTCTTGATTTTGCTGTAATTTGACATCTATTCCTTGCAGGTATTTCTGGATATCGTGGAAAGTGTCAATCTTCTTATGTCTTCCAAAGGTTGGTAGCTAATTTTTTTTTTGTTGTTACAAAACCTGTCTGTTTGAGTGATTATTAACACTGGTGATTATAGGTAGTGTTCTGCGTTGTGACGTAACGGGGAAGATTCTGATGAAGTGCTTCCTTTCTGGAATGCCTGATTTGAAGTTGGGTTTGAATGATAAAATTGGGCTTGAGAAGGAATCACAACTTAAGTCACGTCCTGCTAAAAGGTAGATGATATGCCCGTCATTTAAATTTATATCTCTCTCTTTCCATATCCTTTTCCAGCTCAAAAACATGTAAATTCTCTTTTTCATTTGAAACTTTGTGTGTGTGTGTAGATTGCTGTTAAATCAAGTTTGATATCTTTTATAATGAACGCATACCAATAGCAAGCTTACCACACACCTAGCATTATAGCATCTGTCGACTGTTTCATGTTTCTCCTAATGATTAATTTTTCTCTGACATCATTTATTACTTTCCCTGTTTTATGATGCTTTACTTATTGTTCTCAGTTATGATATAATGTCTTTGTATACTTATTTATTTTCTAAATTTCATGTCCAGAGTCACAGTTTTTCTTAATTTGCATGTAACTAAATGTATTCTTCTCGAGAAGATCTTGTGGTGTTCGTTAGAAATTATATTTTTTTATTCATAATTTTAATATAAATTGTTGGATATGGGACACTGGTTTGAAACTGTGCAAGATTGCATGTTTATGTTAACTCAGTCCTTGATAATGGCTTCTAATGCAGTGGTAAAACTATTGAGCTTGACGATGTTACCTTCCATCAATGTGTAAATTTAACAAGGTTCAACTCAGAAAAGACTGTTAGTTTTGTACCTCCTGATGGTGAATTTGAGTTGATGAAGTAAGTTTTTCTTTTCTTGTACTTTTCCCCGGTGCGTATTTATAACATATGTCTTATACCTAGGCTAGCATAATCACATGTTTCTAAAGTACTTTTGTGTGTATGCATGTCTCTTATTATTGTTACTATTTTGTAAGTGTATGCCTATTATCAACTTCTAAACAAACAGCCCCTTCCCAAAACAAACAGCAAAAACAAGCTTCCAAGTGACATAGATACACTCAATTATGCTGTATTTTACCATTTTAAGTTTGATCAGATCTCCTTTTAACTATTTGACATAGATATCGTATCACTGAGGGTGTAAATCTTCCATTCCGAGTGTTGCCAACAATCAAGGAACTTGGTCGGACACGCATGGAAGTGAATGTCAAGGTTTGTTACCTTTTGTGAATTATAGTCTTTGTACATGAATGTTTGGGAGTTTGTCAGTTAATCTATTTATCATATATTCACAGATCAAGAGTGTCTTCGGGGCAAAAATGTTTGCTCTTGGGGTTGTCATCAAGGTTCCAGTACCAAAACAAACAGCAAAAACAAGCTTCCAAGTTTCATCAGGCCGAGCAAAGTACAATGCATCGCTTGATTGTTTGGTTTGGAAGTGAGTGTTACTGATTTGCTACTTTTTATTCCTGAAAGTTCATTTTCTACATCTGCATCACAATTTTTCACACAGATCTGTCTATACCTTACTCCACATTTATGGTTGGGTAATGGACTGATCTATACTATTGTTTTTTTTTTTTGTAGGCAACCTGTACAAAGCTACAATATTTTTTTTTATCTATTACCTGGGGATATTTAAGCTAAAGAACCAATTTGTATTCATGTCATAATTTGTTTCCTAAAAATTTCATTTTTATAGTCAATCATCTAAAGAACCAGTTCATGTCATACTTTGTTCCCTGTAAATACTGACTTCATAGTCGAACATCTATCTTCAGCCGTGTGGCTCACTCCTGTCCTTCTGTTCAACTTTGTAGGATTAGGAAGTTTCCTGGACAAACTGAAGCTACCATGAGTGCAGAAGTTGAGTTGATTTCTACTATAGTAGAAAAGAAATCTTTGACACGGCCACCAATTCAGATGGAGTTTCAGGTGCCTAATCAATTTACTCATTGTACTTCCAATAATTTGGTTTCATTCAATGTTGTGCCTCCATAGTTTAAGAGATATCATGCGTATGCTTGTGAACTAGTAGAGTTATTTTTTTTTTTATACTGCAATTTCTTTGTATCAAGTGCTGGTAAGAGTCACTCGAACCCTAGTCAGAAGGACCAAGATTCAAGTGTCTTTACCACTAGGCTAACCAGCTTTGGTGAACTAGTAGAGTTATTGCTTGTACAACTTGGTATATCTGCACTTAATCAGCCCACTGTTCTCCAGGTTCCCATGTTTACAGCCTCAGGCCTACGAGTCCGTTTCCTCAAGGTACTTGTATTGACCTCATCGATGCATCTTCCTTTTTTGTTCAGAAATGAGCTTCATTTTGTGCGTGGCTTTCTGTGCAGGTATGGGAAAAGAGTGGATATAATACTGTTGAGTGGGTCCGTTACATTACTAAAGCTGGATCATACGAGATTAGGTGCTAGAAATATGTAATGTTGCTGTAACACTTGAACAAGAGAAGTTCTAGGAGGGGAGATGATTTGAACTTGCTTGGAGAGGCACTACTGAGATCTGCCAAGTTGAGCAAGGCCCCTATTAGCATTGAATAGTGAAGTTCTGTTATGTCTATATGATTATTTGGATTGAAAATTTTATTCTTGTGTTGTAAAGGCTTTGTGCTTGACAAATAGATTTGATTCCCTTCATTATTTTAGCTCAAGAACATTTTCATCTCTATCTTGATTGCATTTAGTCAGAGATGTATGTCATGATTGCACTTATTTATAGCTTGGGCTTCTCTTTGTATTTTCTCCTACACGGGAACATGAAGAAATGACATGATCATTCTTTTTGGACTATGTTATATGTTCTTTTCATAAATACATTCATCTGGTGGGAACACGAGTAGCTCAGTGAATGGGCGCTCTGGGTTGTTTAGTAACGTTGATACCCACTCACAACTTTGCATATACACCATCAATCATGTGCGCTGCTTTGTAACACATTTTGTGTGTGTGTGTGAGAGAGAGGTGTAACATGGGGTGGGTAATTATATCGATCAAGCTTGACACACTAAGTCCAAGATGCAACTGGTGGATTGAGTGGATGGACCTCTTGGTAATAAGGATATACCTTATCAAGGGTTGTGGGTGAAGTGATAGAGATTTTATGTAATAAGTATAAAATTGTTGGTTACAATCCCTATATCGATGTTGTATTCTTCTTCTTCTTCTTCTTCTTTCTGATCAAAAACAAAAAACAAAAAAAAGTTAGAGTGTCTTGTAAAGGAGGCTTCGTCAATCTTGTGGTTCTTGTTATTCAACTAGAGACATACGTTAGAAGAGGATTTCGTGGTTCTATTTCTCATCGTCGATCGTGGAAGTAGAGTTCAGGCTTCGCCAATCTCGTGGTTCTGGTTATTTAACTAGAGACAGACATTAAAAGCTTAGAGCATCTCCAATACAAATAGCCTGGATTGGGCTATTCGAGGGTTAAAAAGAGTTTCTTTACCTGAGAGAGAAAACAAAAAAGTTAGGCTATTCAAAACTGTCAAACAGTAGGAATAGTCTAAGTTAGGCTATTCGGTAGTTGATTCATAATTTTATTATTATTTTAACTCATAATTGATTTTAAAGTTTTTCTAAAAATCATTTAAAGCGGTAAATTCAAAACTCATAAAAAAATAAAAAAAAAACATAAACTAATAACAAGAAAATTCATTAGAGCATTAAATTGAAAATTCATAAATAGGCTACACAAGAAATCCATCATTGAAAAAATATATTTTTAAAACTTCTCGAATGTTTTCGCCAATGCATTTAAAGTGAGGTTATGACGTGTCAATACTTTCCAAGACATGTTCGATGCGTCTCAGCCTTCAATTCGAAATATTTGTCCCACGGCATTCATGTATGCTTGATCGTTTAAGTTTGGACCTCTAGTTGTTTCTTGTTCGGCCCTTTTCGCCTCAGCTTCGAGCCTTCTCATTTCGGCTTCAACCAAGTATTTGGAAGACTCAAGTTGATTGGATAGGATTGATGCAACGTTTTCAACTAGCTCATCTTGTTCTTTTGATGTGCAAGCCTTTCCCTTGCTCCTCGTCTTAGTTTCCTTTTGACCTTGAAGTCAGGCTTCAACTGAGGGATTAGACGATCAGTAGGACCCGTTCACATCCAACCTCGCTCTCTTGTTCTGATTGATGCATTCTAACATACTGCATTCGAAAGGGTACCAGCTGTTCCATTTTGGTTGGTTCTTCACACTCCTCCACCAATGCTTATGGACGAAAGCATGGTTATTCTCTCTTTTGTACATTTTTTCCGCCTGAGCCTTGAGCTGGTTATCAGATCTTCCACTTTGGTGGAGGCGCTCGCACATTATCTAGCAACCGTTGAGTTACTGAACCTTTCCATTCACGGCCCTCCAACGGTCCTTAGAATTCTTCGGACTCTAGTACAGATCATCTGGCTTCGCTTTTGTGAGTAGGAACTCTCTACCAATGTCGTCCCAAAAAGCGTCACTCCTTTTTGCGTTCCCGTGAATTGGATTGAGCGAGTTGTGGAGTCATGCACTCATGAGACGTTCTTCTTCTACTTTGCTTCATGTCATTTTCGGACCTTTGAGTTGGGTGGAATCCAATGGTTTGGACATGTTGATTGACGTAGCTGGGGCTCGAAAGCGTATCTTGTATCGTTGTTCGAGAATAGATAATCCCTTTTCCTGAAGTTGTCCTGTGCTTAGCAGGTTATTCTTAAGCTTAAGGATAAAGTAAACATTTGATATTACTTGAGTTAAGCCACTCATTTGTAAGCTAATTCTTCCTTTTCCCGTAACAGACATTCTGGTATCATTTCTGAGTTTGACCGTTGATCGAAAGCTCATATCTAATTCTGTGAACCACTTTTTATCTCCTGTCATATGATTACTACAGTCTGAATAAAGAAACCAATTTTTTTTTTAGTTTGATGATGTTCGGCGTAGGCCATCAATAGAAGCTCCTCTTCTTCACCAAATTCAGCACAGTTGGCCTTCTTCTCCCAATCAGGACACTCATATTGATAGTGTCCCAATTTATGACATTTCCAACATTCTACCATGGATTTGTTGTAGAACACATTTCCCCTTCCGTGTCCTCGGAATGAACTTCTTCCTCTTCCGCTCCATGACTTGTTATCATAAGCCACTTTTAGCACATGGTGTTCTTCATGGCTTCCAAGCATCTTTGTTCTCGCACAAGAAGACTTCCGTGAACCTCATCAATGGTTAAGGCATCTAAGTCATTAGACTGCTCAATAGAACAGACATCATAATTACATTTAGGAGTCGGTGATCTTAGAAACTTTACCCACCACAATACTTTGTTGCAAGACCTCGCCGTTCATTTTCATCTTGTTCACGACTATGAGAGTCCCTGCAAGAAAGGCATTGATCTTTTCTCCTTCCTTCATGGCCAACATTTTGAATTCCTTTCTCAGCGCTTGCAGCCGTGCTCTTTTCACTTTGGTAAAGCTAAGCTATTTTTGTTTTATCGATGCCCAAATAGCCTTTGATGTGCTTTTTGTTAATAATGGTTTCAATTACTTCTCTGTCAATTGTTTGGAATAGGAATTTTTTTTACCTTTAAATCCTTAAGCTTAGCTTCTTCAACACTTTCTTCTCCGTGACTCGCTTACTGTTGAGGTTCTGATCGATGGTGACGGTATCCCTTCGTCCATCAGATTTCACATCTCCTTGCTTCTCAAGAAATTTTCGGTCGACATTGACCAATTATTGTAATGGTCATCAAATTTCGAAACTACGTAACTCTCAGCAATGATCATATTTCGCTCACTCACCCTTACACTCTCAGTTTGTTTCGCTTGGCTCTGATATCAAATAATAAAATTCAGCTTAGAATTCTATGTTTATGAAACGAAGACTTAAGACTTTATATATAGCCATTACAAAATAAAGGAGTTGTTATATGAGATCAAGGAACTACACAGGTCAACTTATTTTCTCAAGAAAGTAAATCTAAAACAATCATAATTATATAAGAAACTACTTCATTGACTAATCAAAATATAAGTCAAAACTAACCCAACAACATCTTGAAGCCTCTAATTTGGGCCTCATCGGGCTTCAGAAATGAGCCCATATGCTTATTGATAGAGCAAATTATCATATTACTTCCAAGTCTTGATGAACAAAGGTAACAACACAGCTTCCACCGTATTCATATTCAACTTCAGTTCACATGCACATATATCGCATGCACAACGTTGTATACTGATATATACATAAATACTATAATATAATTTGGACTTATATCTCTCAATTGCCTGGGTAAATTAAAAAAAAGCATTCTTAATTATTCGCCCATATGTTACAGATAAGCTACCCTCTGGTTTGAACTTTAATCATTGCTCCTCACTCTCGTTTAATGATTGCCAATATATAATTAGGACAACATTTTCTTATTTAAAAACTTTGTTCTTCTTCAAAAACATGTTATGATATATATATATATATATATATAATTATAACGATTTGAATTTTGGTCTTTAAACAAATATCTAAACATTTGATCGTTTCAATCCTCTTTATTGTCTATAAAAAGTGATAATTGTGAAATAAAATGTTTTAATATTGAACAGAACTAATCAAGTATACATATGTGTGACTGTCTTCTATAATAATAGTTCCCACTATACCTTTTAAACATTAATTATGCAAGTGTGGGCTAATAAGATCTTTATGACCAAACTAATTTTCAAGGTTATCTTTATCAAAATTGAGCTCTTCGATCTATGAGAAGATGAGTTCAGCCTTAAACATTGTCCAAACAGTTTATGCAGAATAATGCCATGATTTAACTCTTCCATGAGGCTTTGACAATCA
>JAYMSW010005291.1:0-10168 GCA_036897725.1 Erodium texanum
ACTAATGCCAACTTGACACCTTTGACACATAACTAACCCCAATTTCATCAATTGTTTGAGAAGTACCCCAACTTTTTTTTCGTTAAATTTTAACAGATTTCGTTAGTTTTGAATTTGAAAAGTCTAAAATACCCTTCCTTGCTCTTCAAATTTTCAAGCTATGCCATTTTTTTTGTCTCTCTCATCCTCTTTCCCTATTTTTATATTACACTGCTGAGCATTTCACCTTCAAGCCCTGCCCTAAAACGAATAACAACACACAACCTAGATAAAAACATAAATCAACACATAAAAGATTTGAACTTCAAAGTTTATCGGGATCTAGACCTTGGTTATGGGGGAAATCTTCTGTATATTCGAATCAATCGGCAAAACCCCATGTGACGAGAACCAATTACACACAACTCAGAACACCCATTTCAATCTAAGACCATAAAAATCGTTCCTTTACATCAAATGAGAACATCCTCGGCTGTGTTAGATCAAATAAGTTGCAGAAAAGAAATAAAAACACACCCATTGATGAAACAACATAGATCTACGGAACCAAACATCAACCTTACAATCTCTTGAATCTTAAATACATTATAGTGCTACCCAAAAGAACCACAGACCCAAATACACATTTCACATGAAAAACAAAAGCAAAGCAACAATTTCAGGAAACGCCGAGCAAGAGAAGGATTTGGGTTGATTCTGAATAAAAATTGGGTGAGAATGAAGAAAAAGGAGTGAACTTTAGGCTCCCTAATTTAGGTCTTGGATTGTACAAAGTTGAAACTAACTTTTGTTAACATTCTAGCTAAATAAGAAAAGAGTTAGTGGAATACAAAAATAAGGAAAGAGGATGAGAGAAACAAACCTGAAAAAAGAATGGCATAGCTTGAAAATTTGAAGATCAAAGAAGGATATTTTAAACTTTTCGAGATCTAAACTAACGAAATCTGTTCAAATTTAACGAAAAAAAAGTTGGGATACTTCATAAAACGGCTGTGTTCGGCGAGTAGATTAGAAAGCGGCGCGTGATCCCCAAATCAAGAGGTTTCTGGAAAAACTAACCTAACCAGGTTAATCTTTTGGCGGGAAAAAACCCTTGATAATTTACCGCTGCCTTTTCGAATTCCTCGCACTCCACTGAGCCTTTCTCCAATCTCGCTCTCTCCTCAGAATCTTCTACCACAAATCCCTCTCCGGCCAAAGGCTAGATCCACCATGGCTGGAGGTCGCCGCCGAACGGACGTACCGGCGGATGGCCCCACCGGAGAAGAAAAGGGGTCGATTGAGGAAGAACCCATAATCATCTCGGACGATTCCTCGTTCGAATCAGAGGTCGCGACGCTGCGTCAGCGCTGGGAGCTAGCGTCTGTTCTCAACTTCTTCACTGTAAGATTGCGTACTAGTTTGGGTTTGTATAGGTGTGCGTTGCTTTTCTGTTTGGCTGAAGAGAAATCGATTATTTACAGGTTTTCAAGCCTGTTATTGGGAAGGATTTGAAGACGGTACCTGCTGAGCAGATTGAGATGGGTCTGATTCAGCCTAACAGTTTACTTGCTCAGCTTCACGTAACCCTCTTGAAGGTATTTTTTTTTTTTGTTCGTGCCTGTTCAATGCATACATGGTCGATGATGATTTATATTAAGCATTTTAGGTATCTTGCTCTCCAACGGTTTTAATTGTTTGGTGGGTTATGTGAACGTATGGAGATGGGTTAATAATAACTATTTGAGTTAGTAACTTGAGCAGTGGAATGTATAAATCTATCATTGTTTACTTGAAGATTGTATGTAATGTCAAAAGATTTTCTTGAACTTCTGCTGTATACATTTTTGTGTTGTACTGATGATGAATGGACTTGCTTAAGGGGAAAACTTTCCAAGCACTTTATTCTGAATCTGACCGTAGAGTTGTAGTAGGATATAGCTGTATCTGTTTTTATCTTTGCATCAATTTGTGCTATGATGTTTTTTTTATTAAATCTCTCTTACATTTTACTGATGAATGGTAGGATTCACCATTTTTATATAAACATGGGATTTTGACGTTCTATCATGTTTGTAACTGAGGTAGTTTCTTGGTGGCTCAAGATAGATATTATTCAGAATAAGAGTTGAGGAGAATACTGGTTGATTAGAAGGAAAACTGGTTCATTTGTTGAAAGTGTCAGGAAGCCAGAAATGGTTTTTTGAGTATGCGGTTCCCAAATGTTTCTTCCAAACATAAAAAAAAAACTTCACCATTGTGTTTCCATTAGTTTTGTGACAATGCATCCTTCCATTATACTTACATACCTGAATTTTCACAGGGAATACCACCTGCAAGCAAAATTTTGAATGGTCCAGAATCTACAGATGCATGGGTGACTGTACTCTGTAAGAAACTTGAACCATGGTGGAAATGGGTAAGTGAAGTCTGGTTGCAACTGGCTGGCTCTACTATTATTCTTTTAAAAATGGGATAATTGTACAGTATAAAGCTTAATTACCTTTTGTGTGCAGGTTGCTGAAGGAGAGTTTCCTTTAAATGGTGCTAATGGGTATTGCTGATGACCTTTTGCTTTCATACTCCGCCCCTTGTTTGTTATGTAGTATTCTTCTTAACTTAAACCGAAACTGCTGGTTCTAATGACTACCCAGAGAGGAGATGTCCAGATACAAGGAACTCAGTCCAACATGTCGACTTCTAATATTGAAAGCACTGTGTGAACTTCGAGCTGAGGTAATATGTGCTACCTATTGCCTAATTTCTATTTTACCTCAAAATGTTTGTTTAATTATCCAGAACACTTGCAGTTTTACATGTTTTATTTTTGTTCTTTTTTGTTGAGCTTTTCTGTACTCTTATGCTTAAATATACCACAGAGAATTGATAAATGGAGGCATGCTGTGTTTCTGATATAAGTCAGTTCTGTTTGCAGCAACATGATGCAGTGGACTATATCAACGATTCTTTAAAGGATGGGACTGAAGTGTCTTCTTTCCGCAAAGCTGATATAGGATGCAACGGAAAACACACTTCATATTGGTAAAGTTTTGAGTGTATTCTGCATTAGATGTTTCTTGTCAATAAATACTGATCATTCATTTTGTTCCTGTCAGGTTTGATGGAAATGCAGTTACCGGGTATAGATTGTACAAGGAAGTTAAAACTGGACTGAAAAAATTGAAGGGCAAATCGTTAACTCTTCCAAATATTAGCTTTCAATGGGAAACACTTGCAACTCATCTTGAAGAATTTCGTAAAATTGCAGTAAGAATACAAATTCTCTATATTAGGATGAGGCAAATATAATTTATTTCAATTTGCTTACGTCCTTAAATCACAGGAAGAACTTGCGATGAGCAAAGTTCCAGCCGTAGTTGCTGTTGGTAAGACTATAGAAGCTGATGCTATTTCAGTTCTTGAGAGAAGTATAAAGGTGAATCTTTAGGGGAAAAATTCTTGATTTTATATTTGTAGTTTCTTGGGACGTCATGGCTGAATGGCCATGGGTATTGCTTGTGTTGTTAATGCTAATGGGTTGTAGTTGATTTAACAGAATAAAGAAAATGCACTTAAAAGAAAACAAAGGCTGGAGATGTTTCTCAATAGTTCTAAAAATTGCTCTAGAATTGCTCGATCATGCCGTAGTCGCAGGCCTGTCAGTTACACATATGGTATGTTATGAATTATTATTTTGTCAATTCTGTATGCTAATTTCTGTTCCTCAACATTGCTTGTGATAAATAGCTTTAATACATAATTAATAAATAAGATGTGTGGTGTTGAAGCGATCCGACATCTTTCTTAACATACAATTTAAGAGTTACTATGCCCAACAGCACTACCAGACACTTTTACAGTACAAGATTCTGTGAAGATATTTTCCTATTGCAATTGTGGTTGATGAGAAGTAAGTATATAGTATTGTGTATTAGTGAAGGCTAGATATTAAAACAAACAATGACAAATGTGCCTTCAAAAACATTTCTATATAAATTACCTAAAACCAACATATGGCATTTATATGTGAAGTCCATTACTTTCTTGTTATTAGCCACTAATTTATTTTAGTTTCAAGTTGCTTTCACAGAATTATGTACATTCCTAGTTTAATTGTCTGTGTTTGTGCCTCATGTTTTTTTGTGCTCAAAGGCCATTCCTCTTTATCCAATTGTTTAAGAGCTAGGCACTAGAGAGTAGGGCCCTTTAAGATTATTTTTTTAAAACATGTAAATGGTTGTGGAATGAAGTTATCTGAGTGTGGGATGCATCTGTTGTTAAAAAACAGAAATGGTTTATAAGAGAGTTCTCTGGAATTACATTAGATGGATATTCAATGTGGTCATGTATTATCATGAGGCCTTCAAGACATGGCTTACCCTTTCCAGAATAGTACTAATGCATTTCTTTTGATTTGATGGTCTTGTACATTGGTGGTTTGAAATATTTATCTTAGTTGGATGGGCATTATTCGGAGGCCAGAGGCAGTAATGTAGATAGATTTTTAATTTGTTTTGCAGATTCTGATAATCATCCAGCTTAGTTTTGCCTAATTGTAAGAAATATTCTTCTAACATAAGAAATAATGTGCAGATGACTATGACTGGGCCATTAAAGAGGCTATACACCAAACAAAGTAAGATCATCTATTCACAACTATATTTATATTTACTTATTTCATTTTATTTGCTTTAGGGTGACTTTGACACAATATCTTATGCTTTTGAATGCTATTACAAATTACGTGTCACTTGGTTTGTTAGGAAACTTATGTTACTTAGGTGAATGGTTGGTAGCAGATGTTTAGATTATATTTCAACAAGGTTGTTGCTGATGCAAAAAATGCTAGGTAAATCAAAGATTCTTGAAATAATATATAGGTTATACACACAACAAATCCTCATAAAAGTGTTTACATGTACTGGCTGGTCAAGACTAGCAATTCCTCTTATGAGATTTATTGTTTGAACTCTAGTGGGTCATCTGCTTGGGAGCAGATATGGGGAAGGGGTTGGGTTAGGAATCACCCATAAAAAGAACGGTTTGCATACAACTTTGCAATATCATGGCTATCAATCTACCATTGGATGGGGTTGACAGTTTGGTAGTCAACAACCACTGGCATGAAAATAGTACCCAAAATATTTTTGTCAGATTTAGTGCATAAAGTAGCAATGTTGATCACTACTATTGTTGTAGTGATGTTGACATTTCAGCATATGTGACAAAGTGGATCAAAACCGAACAAAATATGGACACTTGCCAAATCTGAGCAATAAACTTTTTGGATAAGTAATTTGAATCAAACAGATACTTTATACCGTTTTTAATCATTGTGCCTTCTTACGTGTTCAGTTATGGAAAAAGTTTGGAGAAGCGGAGGAGGGAACCAAAGCACATGGAGCATGGGAGCTCGGATACGGATATGGATCTGAAAGACAATTCTGGTTCAGAGGGTGACTCCATGCACAGTGACTCTGATAACGACCACAGCAATGGCTCCAAATCTGATGAGGAAAATGATCACATTGGCGATACGAACCAAGCAGCCCTGAGTTCCAACGAAGACATGAAGGGCTTTCCAGAGAAACCAGGTTCCAGCCCTCACATTGATGCAACTAGAAGCCCGGCTGCGAAGCACAGGTTGAGGCAAAGACTTACTCGTAACTCTGCTCTTGACTCGGTCGTTATACCCGATTCAGGTGATGAGAACTAGGGGTGCTTGCAGATTCGAGAGAGCTATTTGTGGATTGTTGAGAGGTTGTATGATGGGAATGTAAGTAAAATGTAGCCCCTTAGGTTTCTTACTATATGGTATTGTGAAAAGCATCATTTTGTATGACAGTATGTGATGCTAAGTTTTGTTGTCTGTCAATGTTCAGAAACCATAAGAGGCAAAAGCTTGTTTTGTTGATGACTTGTGGAGAACAAAACTTACTGTTCAAGTCACGATAGCGGTCCTAAATTAATTTTAAAATGATTTTTAGAAGAAAAAAAATGTGTAGTTTTTTTTTTGGATCAATGTGTGTGTTTTTTGTTAGGAATGAAGTGAGAGAAAATTCAAAATGATATATGAATCCTTTATTTTGTTGTTGGGTTCATTTCTAAACGTAAGTGAATTATCTATTTCGTTTCGATTTAATTTTATCATACAAAGACCAAATTCAAATAACACAAAGTTTGAAACCTAAAGAAAGTAAATGAATGTTTGGACCTAAATTGTAATGTTTACCAGATAAAAGTTTCATCACCTTGAATAAACTATAACATTTAATCATGTTTTTCTTAAGAGCAAGGATATCGGATCAACAGTGCCAAGCTTGGTCACATCGATCATGATGGGACTAGGAATAGAGAGAGACCAAATAGCATCGATGGATTTTTTTTTGGAGTGCATCAGTGTTGCCGATGCCAACTAATGGAGGAGAGAGGAGAAAATATTTTATTTTGATAGAAGTGTACGTGTCATCTCATCATTGGTTTGACAGAGTTTCTCCTCCATAAGGAGTAGACTCCTTAGAGAGAGCTGGTACTGCGTTAGCCCCAACACCATGCTTTTTTCATGCAGTATCATCTCTCTAGCGCTTGACCGATGTCCTTGTTCTAATAGATTAGACGTTAGAGTATATCAAATAAAAATATTTTATTATTTATTTTTTTTTAATATTTCATAATGTTAAGATTATTTTATATTGTTAAACTTTACAAAAAAAAAAAATAGTTTGCTAATGGTTGATTAATGAGATATTAGATTAATAATCTAATGACATTTCTAACCTTTTTACCTTACAAATATGAAATATCAATATAAGTAAGGGACTGATATGTAATTTTGTCCATTTTTCAGATAAAAGAGACAAAGCAGAATTTCCAAAAAATATAAACGAGCCCGCGAAAGGCATGGAAGAGAACAAGGGAGAAGAAGAAGCTTCTCTTCCCTCGGAAAGGATCTGAAAAATCAGCTTCACGACAAAGAAGAAATGGCAACCAACGTCGAACGGGAAGCTAGGAGGAGGAGGATCGTCGACAGGGGAAACGACCGTTTTGCCCTCATCACCGGCCGGTCTCCCAATCTCTCCACCACCGAATTTCCGTCCCCTCCGTCTCCTCCTGCCCGCCATGAACGCGCAGCTTCGTGCCCTCCCTTGGATGAGGACTCCAGACCCAAATTCGAGCGATCTGCTCTTACCCACGGTGCGCTTCATCTCTCTCCACCCCCCTCTATGAGCCTTGTTTCTTCAAATTAATTGTTGGGTTTGTTTATTCAATTGATTCATTTACGCGCTACGATTTCTGGGTTCTCATTGAATTTTCGATCTGACATGTGAGATTTGATCTGTGGAAGCAATGTAGAGTCATTGTTGGTTTGGCATTGTTTAGTTTACCAATTTTTGGTAAATTCTGTTATGTTATTGTCCTCATTGGAAATGAGTTTTGAACTCCTTTACTCTTATCCAAATGGTGTTTGTGGAAGGAATTAAGATCTGTTACTTGATGAGTTTATTTCAAAATTTCATTTTTGGCCAATTGTACCATGTTTCTTGATGCTTTATTTTAATGGATAATGGGAAATTCATCTAGTTTTGGCAATTTTTTCTGTTGTGGTGTTGGAAATGAGTCTGTTTTATTTATTATTTCTTTGATTTAGTTCAATGAGATTTATTGTTTGATGAGGGTATTTTGAATTTCCAAATTAGACCAATATGTTTACTGATGTATTGCTCCTGGGATTTGGATATTTTGAAATGGAAAATTCAATTTAAAGAGCATATTGGTTTAATATTTGGTGGATGTAATTTAATTTTTCAAATCTGACCTATATGTTGATGTACGGAATTTGGATATTGAAATGAAATTTTTAATGTCATTTGCATATTGGTTTTGCAGTTAATCGATACCATGAAGACGAATTCCCTGGACTTAACTTGAGTGGATCTAAGATAGATAATGGTTATGGCCATATGCAAGTTGGTACAGGGCAAAGCAAAGCACGAACCCCTCTGGCTAAGTCAGAGATCAGCTCTGAAGCCTCAAGTGGCCCCCCTGCTCAAGAACCCAGTGTCAGGGCGCGCCCTCGAGCCTCATCTACAAATCCAAACTCATCTGTTACCACAACAAGCTCTCAACATGGCTCGGATAGAAGCAATGAAGTTAACCGACGAGCTGCTCAACCTCGAAATCCAATACTTGTTGCTATTAATCCTAATCTAATAATCTATTCTATTGAAGTTACAGAACCAAGCCGCTTGCGGTTTTCTATAAATGTAGCTGTTCTAGTGGTTCTAGCAAACATAGGGTTCCCTATAATGGGGTGGTGGTTTATAAAGAGTCTCATATCACTCATGCCGCTTCATATAGTTTTGTTGACCAATACAAGTTATGTGATTCTGCAATACCTTGATTTTGAAGAAAGCCATCACATGAGGCCTCACAAAGAGCCGGTGGCTATGGCTACACCTGCTGATGGATCTAACTGGACCGAGCAAGTAGGTGATGCTTTGCAAGCAGGTATACTTATCATGAAGGTGGGTCATGCTGTGTTCGCAGATGTTGCTGTCTACTCGGTCATTGTCACGTGCTTCCTCTGCTTCAAATAGCAATTCAACAAGTACAGTTTTTGATCTATGCCTCTTAACAGCTTTATCTCGTGTTCTTTCATTCTTTTAACTTAGGGTGATGTGGGTTTGTATTGTAATTGACTTTGCACTTCAATTGCTTTTGTATTAAGTCCATACTTATGGAATAAAGATATCATTTTGCATTTGGCAAACTGCAGTTTAGTTGAGCTTGAGGCTTTGATTACATGACTCCAGCTTGAACTTTAGCCTTATGTGGAAGAAACTATTCGATTTGTGTACATCTTCAACCAGTACATTGTTGATCTATGCCTTACCACAGATTATCTCAATATCTATCTTTTTTTTTGTTCCGCAATTTTTTGGTGTATCAAGATCTATCTATTCTTTGATTTAGGATTTTGTGTTTTTGTATCATAATTGACTTTGCATTTTGTTTAATATTGTATTAAGTCCATACTTATAGAATAAATATGTTTGTTTTTTGTGTGTTGCATTTGGCAAACTGCAGCTTAGCTGAACTTGAAGCTTTGATTACATGGATCTGGCTTAAACTGTAGCCTCCAATGGACGAAAATATTCGATTTGTGCCTATCTGTTGATATCTGAATGTCCTGTTATCGAGATATATAGGATCTTGTTCAAATTGCAGAAGATTTTGAGGTCAAATAATAGTATTAGCAGCAGCATTGTATGTTCTCCCTCTTATTCTTCAGCAAAAAATAATTCCAGACCTGCGACAACATCTTCAAAAACTTTTACGCCTAATTCGCTTCATAAATAACGGTGAACATCACAATGTGACAAAATACATAATTCGATACGCCAGAAGCTACAGGCACAACAAATGGTGCTAATGTTACAACATGCATTAGAGTCTCTAATAACTTAACTAACTACAGAGAACACTAGAGTTCCAAGTCCTGGAAATTTCAAGCATGAAATAGGAAATTAAGAGGAGACCCCGTTTTGGTTCTTTGATTGTGTTATCGATCTCAGCTCCTCATAAGCATCAGAACAGGTATGAGCATAATCAGACATGGCCCGAAACAGCTCGGGCAACCGAGTCTTGAGATTTCCCAAAGACTTCTCTCTGACCTGAACACAATGTCTCTGATGAGCTTCAATGTCATCCTCCAACCTCTTCTTCAAGCTTTCCACAGCAAATTGCTTCTCGGACAACGGATCCTTTGGGTTCACGTCTTCACCTCTTTCAGGATCTGTTTCACCCGGACCCCGCCGCTGCATGTACTTCTGATACCAATCCTCAAATGCCTGGTTTTTTCGTAAGTACTCCTTCCTGGTTTCCTCACACTTCTCCTTAAGCTTCATCTCCTCCTCCTGGTGAACTATTATTGTTTTTATAACAGCTGCGAACGACGCGATCGCTGACTTGGCGAGCTCGTCCGGCATCTTGTCAAGGTAATCGTTCCACGAATGGAGGAGTGCTTGGATTGGCGGCGTCTGGGCTCTTGGTGGAGATGAGATCTTCTCTTTTAAAGAACTCTCGATCGGGATGAGGTTTAGTTTTAGCCAACTGTTGAGGGCTTGGATGTATTGTTTTTGATGTGCCACGAGCTTCTCGAACTGTGAGCCCCCTTCTTGGACAACCT
>JAYMSW010005292.1:0-10168 GCA_036897725.1 Erodium texanum
GGACATTTCACACTAAAATTAATAGAGTTATAACGGGTGAACCTTAAAAATAGTTCACCGTAGTCATGTGAACGGGTCGATACTTTAAAGATGTTCTGTGAAAATGGGTCATAGTTCACGATAGTTTTGTGAATTTTTCCCTAATAAATATTTATAGATTTGGCATAGGAATTTTTAACAATATAATGTGTAAGATCAAGGGTTTACCTTGACTGGTTTCTTAAACCTGCTAGCTTCAAATGATGCAAGTTTATCCCCAACAGCATCCAAAACAACCTCATCTGTTCCTTCAGCAGTGGCCTTCTCGATTATATTGAATCTCTTCTTCTGCAAAAACTTAATGAGAGCCATGAGCATATTATGGCTCATTTTCTTGGACTCAAGAGTTGCCTTATCATCATATTCCAGTTGTTTGGGAGTAGCTGAGAACTCCATATCATCCGAGACACCAGATGAAGTCCTTGACAGTGGCGAATCATCCTCTTGGTCTGCCCTTTTCTCTGATTCGGGTGTTTGGGGAAGGGCAATAGAGGGATATAGAGAAAGAACATAGGTGATTTGCACTTGAGATGTCAAAAACTGTTCCATGGCTTCCTCATAGCTCCCGTTATCAAACAGATAATGGGCATATCTGTAGCAGCAGCACAATATCATAAACTAATTTAGCACAAGTTTATGGTAAAATATTTGTAACAAGTACAGCTTTATTATTTCTTCTGAAGATGTCTTCAAGATAAAATTCAAATAGAATGCACCACGCTTTTAAGTGCAACGGATTCCACTTTCCACTACAACTGTACAAAACCTCTACAAAGTATAGATTGTTCATTTTCCTTAATTTCCTCACGCACAAGCACGTTATCAAATATCTAATGTCTCGACTTTAGACGTACGGATGTTCAGAACATAATCAGCCTAGGCATAAAATGCAAGAATCAAATATGGAAACATCTACATAAGTTTTGCCACAACTAACAAACATATAGAAGCTCAAAACTCTATACTGGTCTGACATATTTGGTTATGAAAGTAGTTCTTAGACTTGAAAAGAAAGTACAGTTGAAATGCAAGTTTTAAGGAAAAATCCACCTTATAAGAATTGATCCCTCCTTTGAAGCTCGAAGGCTTGACTCTTCAGGTGGAAGCAGCTTACACAAGGCCAAGGCTTCCTCAAAATTTCCAGATGCTGTCAATTGAACGATCTGTATTGCAATGAAACCACCATCACTACACTGTTTAAGTATATAGCAGTATTTGTTCATTGCGAACTAGGCTAAGCATATCATGGAGGACCTCGAAATCACTAAATACAGTTCATTTTATGATTTGTAGTACAATAAACATGCAACAATTACACCTCTCACAGTATCATGTCATCATGTTTGAAGGTATTACCCCATGCTCATTAGGGCTGAAGCATAGTTCAATTGTGTACATGTGTGTGATAATGCAAAACAATAACGTAAATCTAATATTAAAATGCCAAAATTCATTCATACAATTCCAAGAGAAGATTTGATATACATATTAAATAAACAATCAAATACCTGAGCACCAAGAGGAACAGGAAAAAGCCCATAAACAGAATTTTCTACCGCAACAACAACAGCATTATTACTCAGGATAAGATGACGAACATTGCGTAGAACAATGGTTTGTACCAAAGTATAAGGAACTCGAAGTGACCGAATCTGCAAATAATGAAGAGTGGAGAAAATTACAAGTATGCACCCTATTGCCCAATCACAAAATAATCAAGAATTTGTTCTTTCTTATATAAAGTAAACGTTACCTCCACATGTCTTGGTAGCAAAGCTATTGCATATGGATTTTGGATGACAACAACTGCAGGAGCCTCAGACCAGCAAATTCGGCCTTGCTGCATAAGCTTTCCATTTTGGTCCACCAAAACTCCAATATTGTCCTAAACACAAGCATCTATTTAAATTATGAAAGAGGACTTCAGAAGTCACAATAGCTGACTCAAGGTTCCCGTTTTGTGTGTGAGGTTGCAAGTAACATGTTTGAGACCTAAGAAGACTAGTTACGTTCTGCAAAGATATGAGATATGAGAATGTTCACCATCTCAAGATGAACAAGTTTGTGTTACTAATCAGTATTCACATTCATGAGTAGCAACATTTTATCATAACACATAAAAAGTGATATAACTCTGAAGTCCAAAGGGAATGAGGAGAAGAAATTACCTTCCCAAGAAGAAGCTCGCCCGAGGGAAGCGACACAACATTAGGCGGCGCAATCCTCCCCGAAGGAAACACTTGAGACAATGCACCATTAGTGGCATTGAGTATCACATACTCTCTTCTGATCCCCAAACATATATTTACTCCACACCAAGACATGGACTTCACAACATCTGGAACTGCAAATTCTTTCACCTCCACAAACCCTCTTCCCCCTAAATTGATTCATCAAATTATTTCCAGTTTCCATTTCTAAAATGCTATAACATTCAGTAAATCTAAATTTTCTATCAGTTTCTCAGCAACCAAACAAATGTACCCTAAAACAAGATCAATGTAATTACCATCATGCCTGAAGATACAGACCCTCTTTTGTCGAGCGAAGCACATAAACCCTCTCCGATCATCCCAGGAATACACATTCGCACCTTTGGCCTTGGTGATCACGGCGAGGGTCTCCAAATTGGGGAGGCGGTGGAAAGCGATGGATTCAGAGAGCGACAACAGAAGCTGCCTGGAATGCAAGACCTCCATCGAAACCATGGGCTTCTTCGAGAACCCTTTCACGGTCTTCTCCAGAATGTACTTTTCCTTTTGGAGGGATAGGCCCTCGGAGGGGTAACCGGTCGCCGGAGACCGCTCCGAGAAGGAAGGTTCCGGTCCGTAGAATCGGAGGGTCCCATCGGCGCAGCCGGGGAGGAGCCTAGAGCCGTAGGATTGGATGGTGTGGATCTTCGTGGGACAACCGGTGAGGAGCTGGAACGAATCATATGCACTGTGTACCATTTCTCTTGCAACCTCTCTGCTCTCATCGCTCGTTCCTGTAATTATGTCATTTGGAGAAGACGAGTTGCAGGATGATACGACGTCGTATCCACATATATGTTACCACCTTATAAAAAATAATTTTATTTCAAGACAATAAGACCCAAATAAAATTAAGGAAAATAGATAATATAATACTTTTATTTTATCATCACAATGTAAAATTCAAACGGTGTTTAAATTTCTATGAACAATCTGAAAACATCTTGCAAATAAATCACTGGAACTTTATCGATTTAGAAGATTAACTTGATGTATACAATATCCAAGTGACCATAACCATTGATCGGATCAAAATCAAAATCTCAAATACACAGTAAGAGTATGAACCTGAATGTGTCAATACAGCACCTCTACTATACAATTCAAGTGTAAACATCATATGACAAAAGGAGTTACAAGAAACTCTGAACATGTTTTGTTTCTGTGTCTTTCTCTTCTGTTCTTGTCCTAACAAGACCTGATATGTGTGTGTGTGTGTGTATGTATATGTCAGTCCAAGCCATAGCCAACCTCATCCTCTGCATTTGACCGTTGAATCTCTCTTTCAGCTAATTCAAATATCTCCTTCAACCGATACCTCAACTTGTCCACAACGTTCCTAATGATCCTCTGCTTGAACTCAGAGCTCTTCAGCCACTTGATCCAGATATGAACCTCGCACTTGCTCCCGTCTTGCACGACCTCAGACTTCACAACCTTGTACTGGAAATGAACCTGCAGTTATTACACAAGTGTGTTTGTATCAGTACTAGGAAGTCAAAAGAGTTGTTGAGGTTGTCGCTTACTCTGAAATAGTCACTGAACGGGACATTGTGGAGGCCCATAACCTCGTCCAGGATCCACCCTTCATCGTCTGCAACAGGAGATTTCTGTTGCACGCTCGTGACTTCGCCTCCAAAGATGGATACATGACGGTTGAACTTGTAGGCTATGCTTCGCTCAAGGACACCGTCTTTTGCTGCTTCCCATTTCGTTGTTGTGTAGTTAAGACAACCCGATTTCTCCATTATCTTGCTCTCCTTCTTTCCTCCTCCGAACATCTCCAAAATCAGCAGATTCACCTGCACCATCAAGAACATCGAGAATGTGCTATGACTACAAGAAATTAACAGATCAATGGTGCTACTTACGCTGATTGGAAGTTCTGCAGAGTAAATTTTAGATCTTTTATCATCTTCAGCTTCTGTAGCTGGTTTATCTTCAGGCCCGAGTAGCGTTTCTTCTTGATCAGCTTCATCTTCCCTATGGGGAGCAAGTATCCTTGTCCTCCATAAGGCCAAGATGGTTCTGTTACCAAAACAGGAAAGACATCAGAAAATCAATCTTATTTAACATTGTTAATTGCATATGGTCGTTTAAAACGTTACTAACGCTACTTAAACATTCAAAAAAATAATGCATATAGCTCTTCTTTTTCCATAATGACGAAAATACCCTTGATCCTTATTTCAAAAAGGACTTTATAACTGTCAAATATATTCGGGTTCAGGGTCAAGGGCATTTTCTTCATTTTAACAGAAAAATGAGTTTTTAAGTGTAGGAAGCCGTAAATGATATATAGTATGCAATAGCTATTTGCAAATGCAGAACTGAATGTTTCTATGTCAGTAATAATACCTGCTGGAGAAAGTGAATGAAGGAAAAGATTGAAAAAAGAATCTCAGCCTCCCTTCTTCATCTTGACACTTAGACCCATGTTTGGCATCAAGACCTCGACCCTTGCGCACGATCAAGACCACTGAAGCACTACCTACAGTTGCCAAGGTTGGGGGAAGTATCTGAATGTTCTCAACATCATCCCAAAGCAAGAAAAACTTGGTCTTGTATCCAAACAAGTTGCCATAAAACCCCACAATTCTTGCAGACAAAAAGATCCGGCCCTGTAATGGAAGCTTCCTCTTCAGTTGGCATGTGAAGTCACAGACAAGAAACTCTTCTCTTGGCAGCCCAAATAGTTTCTGGAATGCTGAGATTCTCTGTGGTGATCGTTGATTCAACTGCCAAAGTGCCCAAGAAAGAATTAGAGTCATAACTTCTGAAAAAACCGATTAAGTATGAGACATGCTGCTTACTTTCTTCCCAACTTCTTTCTCCATTCTTGTTAAGTACTCCTTAATTGTGTCGATTCCTTTGTTATTATCAAGAAAGATCCTCATGTGTATCTTCGATTCAGAAGAAGAATGAGCAGGCTCTCCCTCAAGGGACACCCATATGTCTGCCAAATCTGTAGATGTGTGTTTCAGGAAATTTATCTCAGCATGCCCGAGAGAAACGGCCTGGTCAAATGGGCCATCGAAGTCATAAACTTCCAAATCCAAAACCGATGGTGGTTCTTCCACAGCATCAAACTCAAGTATCTCTGCTTTTTTTTTTCAAGATAGACAGGTTAGTGGGTATTTATATGTCAGTGAGAACATTCATGAGAGTAAACATCTGTCGATGTGAAGATTCATGAGGGTAAGCATTTGTCAATGGAAATTCAAAGTGCATTCATGGGTTTGTGGACAAATCATCAAGGAAAGCATCTGTAAGTGGAAAAGTTCATAACGCTAAGCATTTGTCAATTGAAATTCAAAGTACATTCATGTGTTTGTGGACAAATCATCAATGTAAGCATCTGTAAGTGGAAATTCATAAGAGAACGTATTTATTAGTGAGAATTCAAAATGTATACATATGTTTGTGGACAAATTATGTGGACAAAGATCTACTATTAACCCGTAGAACAAATAATATTTTTACCTTTCCATTGAGGATCGTGAGTTTGAAGCTTGACAGAGCTTGTTCTTGTTTTACAGTTGCAGGTAAAAACCACGTAGGGATCTGAAAACTCTGTTGAATCTGGAGAAGCTATGTCAGCTCCTTCGATTAACGCTACTGTAAGAACCCACCCATCACCTTGAGCTTTGACTCCATGATCACTACCTCTCCTCCACCTCGCTTGAATAAAGTGAGAGGCCATTTTATAAGCACACTCCAACTGAGTGACAAGAACTCCACAAGTGATGAGCTCTCCAAAACTGTCTGGCAAATCAAGCCCGTTGAACTCTAACCCAATTTTCCCAGATTCACGAAGCAGAACGTGCAACAAGAAGTACAAAACCACGAAAATAGTAGAAAATATGGTGAAATTCCAGAAGTATTCACATGCTAATTCCCAATCAGACTGGTGTTCTGTTTGCAATGCTGCAAGAACATGATCCTTGTCTGATGCGTCAAGCGCATCAACCATTTTATAATTCTGAGAAAGCAAGTTTGTGAATTGACCAAAACTCTCGGTCAAACCTTGCTTCACACCTCCTTCAATCATGCCTTTCATGATAGTGCTCTGGATAAAGTTAACAGCCCAGGACACCACAAGACGTGAAGATTCTTCACCTGAAGATAGCTCGGGCCCTGAAAAAATCTTGTAAAGCAGCTCAACTTTGAATGTACCTCCATAAGGAACATCTGGTGTACTCACACTTACTAAAACAGAAAACTCGTTACCATCAGCTTTAACATAGGTTTGCTCCTCAGTGGCCTTAACAGCCTTAACCAACCTTGTTGCTGGGTTCGTGTAGGTAACGATTCTTGTCAAGCACGTGTTTCCATTTTTCCATGCCCATGGCCCTTCTTGTATATCCTTAGCACCTTGATGCTCTGCAAGCTCCCTTTTAAACTGAGAATTGGGTTTAAAGAGACATTTATTTAACACATTTGCTGATACTTCGAATCCCTGATCAAGAAGAACTCCGCCTTTGAGATTCTCCGGAGTTTCTTGCTCACT
The DNA here is from genome assembly GCA_036897725.1 of Erodium texanum. Lineage (NCBI taxonomy): Eukaryota > Viridiplantae > Streptophyta > Magnoliopsida > Geraniales > Geraniaceae > Erodium > Erodium texanum. The sequence goes on from JAYMSW010005292.1 coordinate 6,802, forward strand.
TTCCTTAGACTGCATAGTTTCAAGTCCTTCGTTAAAGATACAACTAGGCTGACTTTCCTCCACGACCGAATCATCAGTTTCTGATACTGTCGGGGATAACTCGGAACAAGAATCATCAGTTGGTAAGGCTACCTCGTTCTTACCAAATATCCTCTCTATACGGGTTGTGATGGCCTTCATCATCTGTCTTCCTTCTGTTACCTTTTTGGGCAAAGGTTTTGCGAGAAGCGCATCTTCCGATAGCCTACCTGAGCCCTCAAAATCTTCTGAATCCAAAATGCTTGCATTGGATTGTTCACGAAAGACTTGTTTAGTGGAAGAGTCGAGGTTTCTTCCATGTAGAGAAACAGTGAGAAGAATTTTCCCTGCAACATAACATTGATAAATCAACAAATACGCACTTCAAAAGAACAATGTTGATTACAGCACACAACTTTGCATTCAAATGCAGCTCAATATTTCAAAGCCATAGTCCCAAATCTCACAAAACAATACTCCACATTACAATGCCTGAAACTTTTACCCTGAAGCATTGCCTAATCACGATAAATACAAACGAACTAATTCATTTTAGCACGATAGCATAGTAATGTAAGATACAGAAACAAAATAAACTGCAATCTCTGAAGCCATTGAGAGAGGAGAGAAGAGTCGAGGTTTCTTCCATGGAGAGAAACAGTGAGAAGAACTTTCCCTGCAACATAACATTGATAAATTGACAAATATGAACTTCAAAAGCTGCTTGTATCTTCCCCAAATGGGTAAGAACTAGCAAATGCCACGAGAGGTTGAAGTTTGAGAGCAATGTTGATCAAAGCACCCAACTTTGCATTCAAATGCAGCTCAAAATTCAAACCCATATCCCCAAATTGTTCATATAATAGAACAAACACCATTCAAATCTCAGAAAGCAACACTCCACAATCCACATTACATTCCCTAATCACAACAAGCATAGACAAACCAATCCATTCAAGCTCAATGCACCACAATCTCTGAAGCCATTAACAGAAGCAGAAATTATGCAGAAGAGAAGAGGAACTAACCACAATCTTTGTCTGTGAACTCGCCAGATTTGGGGCTTTCGAGAGAGAACCAGGTAGGGGGGAAGGTGAGCTTTTCCTCAGCAGCGATGGACCAGACAGGAATTTTGATCTTACCCAGACAATCACGGCCACTGAAGAAGCCGGAGTCGTCGCCGGGGTGAAAAACGGAGAGAAGAAGGTCCTCATCGCCGTCATGGACCCTGAACACGAACTCCTCGTTCCAGACAGGGTTTTGGGCACCCCTCAAAATCCTAGTCTTGCACTTGACCTTGCCGACTCGGAGCTTCATGTACGCGTCTTTCAATTGCAAGCCCTTCGCCTCCAATACGTACACATAGAGCTTCATAATCTCATCCAGCAACGACGCCGATAGCGAAAAAGGAACAAGCTTTCAGGAGATTATGGTGATTGGAAATGGGGGTAGAGGCGAGAATCGGAATCGGGGTTGTGGGTTTTGTCTGGGGAGAGGAGAAGATTGAGAGAGCAATGCGCGTGAGAGAGAAGCCATGGAAGGAGGAGCAGGAGGCGTGGATTGAAGTTGAAATGGGCACGAGGAGGAGAAAGATGGTCGATTTCGGAATGAATTTGGAATAGGACTTTGGATATCAACGTCATCAAGCCTGACAATTAGGTCCCAATCCCATTGTTTCTCCGAGATGGTTAAGCTGGATCAGCATTTCTTTTTCTTTTCTTTTCTCGCTTCCCAAACAGAGCGTTTCTTGACACACGCAGAGGGAAGCTCCACGATACGGAAATGACAATGTGGGTCCAAAAATTACAAAATAAAAATATTATTATCTCAAATTTCTTTATATATGGTTTCATTAGACTTAACTGTAGATAAATAGAGTCCATCTTTTATATATAAAAAAATGTTGCAGTCTCCGACATACATGACAGAGTAACCATGGCCGACGGGCCGACGAGGATGATTCCGACCTCGTGTCTCGGTTTCTGCTGCCGTCGCAGTGCCCACAGCCTCAGAGCGAATAGCTCCTCCTCGACATGGAGGAGTCCGAGTTCGATTACATGGTATTTATTACCTTAATACCCCCGAAAATCAGTGTTAATTCTTCTGTGTATCAGATTACAAAATTATATCAACTTCTATGTCAATTTCATGCTTGCCTTTGCTCGACTGCCCTTTATTGTTTATCTAACTGGGAATCGATTAGAAAGTGGAAATGATGAGAAATATTTGGTAAAGGAAGTAACTTTACGGTAAGTCCTTCAAGGAACCAGGTATTAGAAGTTTCAGGGAGCTGCTAAGTTCATTCCAAAATCAATCCTTTTATCTGTAATTCTTAATTTATTTTATAATCTAGCTCGTTTTCGTATTAAGAAAAATCAACTTGTTTTTAAACTAATGATCTAATAGGATTTAATTAGGCAGCTAAGTTCCAAATATTAATACAAAACAGAGGGTCTAGTGGATTTGTCAAAATTAGCCAGCCCTCAACTTGAACACGAGACAACAAGTTGTTCCCATTATTTAGCTTAAACTATACTCTACTTAATACTTATCTCTTCTCCTGCTGTCTCCTTTCTCTTGAGTGTAAGCATCGCTTTTCTTAATGACGTGAATCATCTGATTTTTAATTAATCACCCGCTCGTTTTTAATGTTCCTTTTCTAATTTGTACTTAACATCCTTAATTAATTCCAGATGAAGCACCTAATCTCCCATATCTCCTAAGAAAGTTCAAAGCACAAGAGATCGAATTCGTCGTTTCGAAGACGCGTACAGCTCCACTACCCACCCTTTCGCTACCTGCAGCAACATTTAAAAAAAAAAAACAAGTTCATTAGTTTTAAATTAAGGAAAAAAAAATGCTTAAACTCAAAACAAATTAATCAAGTAATTTATAATTATGGCATCTTACGTATACTGCGCCAAATCAACTCACCTAACGGCAGGGCGCGTAAAACGAGCTAAACGGGGATTCTGTATGTAACGGCGGGTGAGAGAACCGTAACGGACAAAATTGGTTGCCTTGGACAACGAGCTGAGCTCGCAAGACGACAAGATTCATGCACAGATCCACAAACTCACACGAAACTTGAGCTTCATCACCAATCAATCAGAACTTCCATGGAATTCGAATCAAAATTTAAATTCTATCTATTTTTCTTCATCATCACCGTTTAATTTCTTCTTCCTATTACGTACTGTTGTTCTAAGCTGGAAATTTTTCTCTATTTTTGGGGATTTTCGTGGCTCCGCAACCGGTCGATCTAGTGACAGCGAGGAGCGCGGTGCGAAAACCTAGATTTCGCCTCCACGGCGGCGGCTCCGAAAGGGTAGTAACGTAATTTTGCAGG
>JAYMSW010005293.1:0-10167 GCA_036897725.1 Erodium texanum
CAGAAACAACAGCCATGGCCCACTGCTAGCACTGTCACAAGATCATTAACATAAATGCAAGTAGATAAGCCATATTGTTAAGGAATATTTAGCCAGTTATATAAGTTAGTGCTCAACAAAGGTCAGTATTTGAAACAATATAAAATGACCACTAACAGGCCATACAAATAACTCACAGCAAACTCAAACCTGAATTCCCAAGCATAAGTTCACAAGGATTTATCAGGAAATTATAGTTCTACCAATTCCATATCCAACAAAAATAAGTCACCCAAAATTTTATGGTCAAACTGAACTATACCAATGTGGATGACAGCATGAGAACCATAAACCCTTTTTCTTCTTTTGCTGATTATTTTGATATTGAAAACCTTCAAAACCTGAGGAACATATTAAATTAACTGCCCCAGTCTAAAAGATGATAGATGGCAAACCAGAACCTAGAGAAATAAAACCTATTACTTTTTGCTTTGATTTGTTTCTAGGGAAAAAACACTTGGCCGGCAACCAAACATGCTGTTCTGGATGAGCAAGATTCTGGACATGTCAAAAAATGAGAGACTGCAAAGATAATTGATTTCCTTTTTCACCATAAGTTAATTTATCATCATAACCATAATATAGTGAAACTACAGGAAAATGATTAATATAATCAGTGATTTGAACAAAAGTCTGATGAAAACCATTTATTTTCAAACACCTAACAAGCGACAGGTCTGGTACAACACAAGCTTGAAGCCATAGATGGCAAAGAATCAGAATACAATGTAAGAAATTACTTGCTCTGGGAAGCCTCTGAAACCCCCTCCATGTTCTTCCAGATTGCAGAAGGTATAATGTCCATGCTTGCAATTTTGTCTTCTCCCTTCAGTCTCATGGCGACTGACCCCCTAGTGTTTCTGCCTAGAGCTCGTATCTTCACAGCAAAGAAAATACCCGTCAGCAAGAACGAGATTGGTGCAATGAAGGATTTTTGAAGTGTGAGAAAAAAAAAATCATCCCCATGATCACGTTTAGTGTATAAAACAAGGGGGGCAATGACATCAATAACTAGACACTGGGGGAAATAAGTCACGAGTGCAGCTCTCATTCAATAATTCCACAGAAAGAAAAAAAAAGCAGACTGCTTTTTTATAATTATGGTTTCTCCTTGCTGCACTTAGCTAATACTAACTCCATAATGTTAGCCTGAAAAAGATAATTTCTATAACTCTAAAACAGTCCAAAATAAACAAAGTCACACGACAACTTTAGAATATAAACCAAGTCCATACAAATTATAAATTTGAACAGCCTTCCAAATAATTTGAGAGAAAGGAGAACAAAAAATACTTACTACATCGCAAGACGTTAGAATGACCATTCCGTTTTGGGAAGCCAAGGCCATGGCGTCATTGTTTGAGCAGCAACGTACCCATTTTAGCTCATCACCAGGAACCTGTCAAATTAACTTATGATGCTACAGAAAAAATAAGCAAGGATCAACATTTACCAATGCAACTAAAAAGACAGACGAACCAATTGAATTGCTATGATTCCAGTAGACCGGATTGACGAGAAAGCATTCAGAGATACTTTCTTGATGTAGCCATTCATGGTAAGCATTAGCAAGAATTGATCATCCACAAACTCACTCACAGGAATAATTGATGTTATTCTCTCACCAGCAGCTAAAGATAATATCTGATTCGAAGCACAAAACAAAAAAGAAAACGTTTAGCAGTTACATAACAACATCATCACTAGCAAAACAAATATCACAAGGGTAAACACCTGGACCAGTGGTGTACCAGCAGCAACCCGGGTGCACTCTGGAATTTTATATGCACGAGCTGAGTATACTATTCCCTTATCACTGCAGAATAAATATTGTTATTCATTCCCACAACAACAACAAAAAAACATGCGAGACAATATGTCCACTTAGTATTTTTGATGGCAGCTACCAATGAATCATACCATAACTGGATGAAACTGGAAGGGATAAAGAAAAGTACCACCTAGATGTTCACTATTGCTACTGCAAGGTTGCATGCTAAAAGGTAGATACATGTAAAATAATATTGAGTCGAAATAACACCACTGTATGAACAATACTGTTGACATTTATAAGATACAAGGCAAAAAGAAAAATCCTACCTAGATGTTCACTATTTCTATCACAAGGTAAAAGGTGCCTATGGATAACATTTAGATGGTAATTCTGGTCATCATATGATTGGAATTCAATAATCACATTGTTTATCTTGAACACAAGATCTGGGATGGTAAGGTCAGGTAGAGATCCTGACGAGAACTTTATGTTATAGCCTACAAGTGACATTAAGATAAGGAACCATGCACTAGCAGCTTCTCAAACACTCCCCATATAAGCCAGGAGCATCAGTGCATCACTATATCTTACCCAAAGAAACGATGATATGGATTCAGCTGTGACCATTTACATCAATACATTCACTGTTTAAGTTCTTACAAACAGAAAAAAACTGAGATTTTAGACATAAAAGTAAACATATAATATAAGACGTGCAGAGAAACCATAGGACCAAACTGATTTACATGAAACTACTTTCCAACACCTTGTGAGTTTCTTGTGAGCAAGAGCTGTTTAATATTTAATCCACACGGCATTTCAGTCACGAGAATAAGACCCAACTTTAAAAGAGGTTTGAAGTACCTGAAATACAAAACATGATCATGTGCACGGCATACAATGAAATCTGACAGAGTGTCATTCAGTCTCAACTTTCCAACAGATTTGCCGATTGTACCACGATGTTGAAGATTAAAGGTATCAGGTTTCATCCGCTTAACATAACCTTTTTCACTGAAGGCCTGAAATCATGCACAACCTATATTTACCACACATAATGTCTTATGCACTGATAAAACAAGGGAGACATAGAGTGCATATATATTCATTGTAGGAAACGTGATGGCTACGCTACATACCAGTAATATCTCATCATTTGGGATAATGTCTATGTCCTCAAGTTGGGCAACATCATTCTCCTCCAACACTGAACGCCTTGGAGTCGAAAATTTGTTCTTTAGCTCAACTGCTTCTTCTTCTATCAACTGAAGATTGAAAAAAGAGGACAAAACAAAGACACAAATGAGTTACCTATCAAGATTAAGGCAGAAGAAAAAGATGATTTCAAAACTGAAAATAACATACAAGCTAATGTTTCAAAGTCTAAACCCAAAATAAAGGATATTGTTATTACAATAAGTATTAAAAATTCATCAATAAAATAGTCCAAAAAGAAAACGAGTGAATTGCTTTGTGCTAGGGCAAAGGGGAGAGAGGTTATGCAACTTATTTAAGTAGCGTAGTTCTCTCATGTGTTGAACTGGGAACGCCATATATGTCAACTAACTTGAAGAGGTTAACAGAAAAAAGTGAATCTTGTACAGAACTAAACCCTTCTACAATACCATATGGTCAGGAATCTAACTCAGAAACAATTGGCAATGAGTGCAAAGGCCCAAGGATATTACTTGCTACCGATCACAGTATCTCACATTGCCTTGATAAGTGATTTCTTCAACACTCAAAACTAATCCTTTCTAAGCAGCTAACAGAAAATGAAATTCAGAGAAAAATTCATAATAAAAATTTCCAAGCAAACGGCCCAAGCCTAGTCCATATTACCAATCTATCACAAGACCACATAATACGTTCTCAGAGAAGTTTATCATTAAAATAAGAACAATATGGTAAAAGACTATACTAATCTAACTTACAAATTACAATAAAAAACAGAGAAAACAAATAATAGCATATCCAAAGAAGCTCAAAGAAATAAACATAAGATGGTAGGAAGGAAACAAAAAACTTCATGTCCATCAAACCATCCATATAGAAGAGCTGTGATGTTGACAAGGAAGTCTGATTGATGAATAACACCATTCAAGTCCAAAATCAATGTTTAGAACAATAGAAATCAAGCCATGGCCTATGTAACTCAGATAATCATACAAAAGTTAATAAGCAAACTGATTATCAGCTAGCAAAGTAGCCAAGGTAAATGTTTTACATAGGGTAGCTTTCTGCAAATATCATAGAGGCTATGCTGGCGTGAAAGAAACCTAGTGATGAGAAGGGTATTAATTCAGTTATAGTTTATTTAGATAGGCTATGCTGAAAACTTTGGAAGTACTATGTTAACATGTCTATATTGTAATAGGAAACTTCATACCTGTAATATGTTCTTCCTGGATGACAAGAGCTCCTCTAGTTTTGAAATTTGGTCAATCAAGGATGAACTTTCATCAACAAACTTTTTCCTCTGCATGGTGGAAGAAAACCTCATTTGACATAATAGGCACCATTTTAAGCAAAGGAAACTCACTAAACAAATGGACAGAATAGTTACAAATTTCCTTTGAAAAATCAAAAATCTGTACCTCAAGTTGGGTAAGTCTTCTTAAACTTATGTCCAATATAGCTTCAGCTTGTCTTTCGGAGAGACCAAACTCTGTAATAGATATTAATGAGGTGTACATTAGTTAGTAAAATTATATACAGTTCTCAAAAGATTCTATCACAGAAACATTCAACTCTGTAAGAGTGATACACAATACATATTGAAGTATCCCACATTGATAGAATGTGGATTAAGTGATTCACCTAATAACTTAAATTTTGGGTTGGAGTAAGTTTAACATAATATATTAATATCATAAGCGACCCTTTCATATTGGATAACTGTTGAAGTTAGCACACCCCACCATTCGTTGTCAGATGCTTGAAAAAACAAGAAAACTAAGCATGGAATTAATGTGACAAAGAGAGGAAAGGGTAAGCGGAAAATGCAAGAGTGCATAAATTAACTTAAGAAGTGGGAAAAAAATACCCAGGTTACTATCAGACATATATACTGCACAAACTTGAATACATTTCTTATTAGAAAAATAAAAGGTTAATAAGGCAGCCAGAATTATGAATTAAAACGTACCATTCCTTAAACCTGTTGATGCCATAGTGTTGCTTGAAGCTGCTCTGATTATATGAATGACTCCATCCAAATTATCAAGCCCCACAATAACACCCTAAGTGTAAACACATGATTATTAATCACTGCAAGAAAAATATTTTTCTAAGGATTGCCTAAATGGTGATTTAGTAATAACCCAGAAGAGAAACTAGAGCATACCTCAACAACATGTCTTCTTTCCTGAGCCTGTGAAAGCTTATATGATGCTCGCCTCTCAATAATAGAGCATCTGAAGTCTAAGAAGGCCTATAAAGATGGAAGATTTAAAAATTAACAATAAATAATGATATTACAGATGTCAAGTAAATTGTGTCATGCAAGTACGAAAATGCACTACTATAGCTACCAAATCATTTCAAAACAAAATACGGCCAGCTGCATGAATCATTTGGTAAAATTCATATTGTACCCTTCCCCTCCGTCCTATTAAATGATATCACTTATTTTAAGTCAAGAGCTACCATGTCTTTTCTTAAAGGGAATTCCCTTCCTTTCCTTACAAGGTATGAAAATGCGCGTCTCCACAAAAAATTGGTAGTATTTTGCTAGATAATGAAATCATCAAATTAGTGGATACAACACTCAGTGTCAAATGCATGTATCTGTGCTTCATATAAATTTGCCATTACATAAAACATCGTACATGGTTGTATGAATACAAAATAAAACACAAAAGCTACAAGGGAAACTAGAGTACATAAAGGCTCATTCTTTTTAAACTGATACCCTGGTGAGGAATACCTCAGCCCTTTTCAGATTAGCTTCTGGTTGTAGTGTCTTTCTAGTTTATCAGACAAGTTGTACAAGATTCACATAACTTTAAATGCTTTTAAGTTGATCAATTTATATCAATATTCCTATTTTCCCTAAAAATGCCTACATCTCAATAAGGGATCATTTGTTTGGCACTAATTACCCCTTACTAGCTCTTATTCTTATTTTTCCTAAAAATGCCTATATAGCACTTATTTGGTATTGAACATCTATTTAAGCAAAACACACGGATATTTCATTTTTTTAGGTAGGAAGCAACTTATTGAAAAATATGACAAAATACTCTTTCAAACAAAAATTAATTGTTGCATTTATTTGATAATGAAAGGCCCATTCAACCACTTATTAAAACAGATCAAGTAAGATGTGTAATAAGATCTAGCTTCTTATAACTTATTCTACATGAAAGAGTCCTAAAGCAGCAGCCCACTTTTATTTGTTTTAAATCTATTACATTTTATTCTCCATTAACCTACTAATCAATATTTGAACCACTGACCTTGCATCCCTAGTATAATAGAGCATTGATAGGACCAAACCACAATGGAGGTTATGATAGAGATGTCAAATAAACCGAATTATATTGGCAGCTATGAAATGCACCTCTGTCCTGAATAATATAAAACAGTCATAGTAGTTCAGCCAATGTTAATCTTTAGGTGCATCTATCCATGATTCATACTTGCTATCTCAAAAGTTTTACATGGTTATATTATCATATAAGCAGAAGACCTAAAACAAAATACCATGACCAGAATGCAAGGGTAAATTGTGAGTGCGAGGCATGAAATATAGAAATTTATGTAATTACCTGCAGCATTTCCTTCAGACCCATCAATTTAGGTTGGCCATTGAGAATACTGTGCATAGATAAAACATAAAATCAAATCTCACAGAATATTATAATGCATCGCCCAACACTAAACTGTAATAAAAAGAACGTAGTAAGTGTGCTCAAGACACCTAGATTTGAACTCATATCCCACTGATAATGAGCGCACTTTACATAGACTTTAGAGTTTAATTATCTTGTACTTTTATCCATTCTTGTATGAATTTGGTTATGGACCAATTATAGTTTATACTCTTAGAGTCCAAAATCTTATGAGATATTCTTAATAAAGAAACTACCCACCTAACCATGTTGCAGCTAAAACTAGACTGGAGAGGTGTGAGACGAAAAAGCTTATTAAGAACAATTGAGGGATCTGATCCACGCTTAAGCTGAAAGAGGAAAAAAAATCATTATTAGATGAACATGCTTATCTTCCTCAAGCTTCTTCTATAGTAGATTTTTTTGATACCTCAATGACTACACGCATTCCAGATCGATCACTCTCATCTCGAATATCAGATATGCCTTCCAAACTCTACAAAGAATGAATACAGAAGTCAAAATAATATATGTCATTTGCATATGATGCCGTTATTAAAATTCAGACGAAACTAGAGGTGTATCTAAATGTACTTATCAGTTAAAGAAGCACAACTACTCCCATTGAATTGCAACCAGACTACATCTTGATTGCGTCATCAGCTATATGCCACAACGTACCTTGTTTTCCACAAGTTCAGCAATCTTCTGCACAAGGGATGATTTATTTGTTTGGTAGGGGACCTGTAATATTAAACATGAAGAACTTTTAACATCAATCCCCTATAACTGAACAAAAACAATTAAAACATAAATGTATAATTTGAAACCCAGCTGAGATGATCACCTCTTTTATCAGAATTGCAGTTCGCTTAGTTTTGGAGTCAAGTAATTCAGTATCAGTTTTTCCCCTGACTATGACACGCCCCTGCCCAGTTCGGTAGGCATCCATCACACTTGACAAAGAGAGCAAAGGGAATAAAAGTCATCAACTGAACTGACTCAGCTCATCTAATAATCATACCGAAGAAGAAAAAAGCTCAAACTATTCCAACCTGACACCATTGTTTTTGCAAACCAATAACAGTACTTACCCAGTATTTCCCATGATTATCCCTCCAGTGGGAAAGTCTGGTCCAGGCATATATTCCAACAACTCTTGCAACTACCAAAATGCAAAAGCGAATGTAAGGACTTGGAAAATGACCAGGTTTACCATATTCGTAAAATGAATATACCTCCCTATATAGACCTAAATAATAGACTGGTTTGGATCCAGCCTAACCGCAAGCTTACCAGTTTCTTAGTCTCATTAAAGAGAAATGGATCGGCTACTCGGCTAGATATGATAGCCGAGCCAGAAAAAAGAAGATTAGAGAGAGGTGAGTACGAGGATACACAATCTGCCTAATTATTTTTACTGGTCTTTTTAAAAAAAGCAAAAGCCTAAAACAAGTGTAGCAAGTAAAACAAGTAATTATATGTCTTCTTGTTCACAAACTCCCTCCCCATGATCTTAATTATTATTATCATAAAAATGCCATTGCTGTTGGAACAAGTACTATTTCCAAAATCAACCAACAATGATGTAATTATATCACATTAGTTGCAGTGTCGGGCAACTCCATAGACCATCTTTTCAGAACAAGTGTGATATTGGCATCCTTTCAACCAACAATAACCGAAGAAAAGTCCCAATGATGTAAAGGATCAAAGCAATACTAAAGTTCATGTACAGAATTGTTCATCTGAAGAGCTACTCCAGTTAAAAGCTACAATTGTTGATCTTCAAAACCCAATTTTGCTCTCAACAAGAGCATATTATCACTTTCAAGTATTAGAAGGGTTGTAATTTACTCATCTACAGAAACTGATGCAAAAAGTAGCTAGGTACAGACCAAAGTTATACTAATCATTCATTTCAACTGGTTGCCATAACAAAAAGATCAACTAGTGAAGACAAAATCACAAAAATGATTCGGTACAGGATTATCCCTTTTAAAATTTGCAGTTGCTGCAGATGCACTGTTAAAACCATTAACCACTTGTTTGCCATTTTTGGCTTAAATAATATAGCTTGGATTTGGGACTTTGCATAAGTATGGGTAAAGACGTCAGTATTAGGATAGAAGGACAATCATTAATGGGAGAATAACAAATAAACAAGGAAAGTTATAATACTTATAAATCAATATGTTCTAAACTAATGCAAACAGCCACCAAAAGATTAGGACTTACTGTAGCTTCTGGATTTCGAATCAAAGCACAAAGAACATCTACCAACTCCCCTAGATTATGTGGAGGAATGTTGGTTGCCATGCCAACCTGACAAAAATATTAGAACCAATTCAAACCCATAGGATAGTAGTATTGGAGAGGCGTAATCACATGGCATTGAAAATCAAAACAAGGTACACTGCTAACTGTTTCTGAAAATGAATATCAGATAAATTACCGCAATCCCTGCAGAACCATTTAACAGTAAGGTAGGAAGCCTAGCAGGTAGAAGTGATGGTTCTTTTTGTGAGTTATCAAAGTTTGGAACGAAATCAACCTGCAACAGATGAAGAGTATAAAGCAAAAGAATATGATGGAAAAGTTAAAGTGTAGTGACAATGAGTTACAAAGATATATAGAGAATGTGTACTCACAGTATCCAGTTCTAAATCAGCCAATAACATTGCTTCTGTGAGTGCCTGCATAAATAAACCTAAAGTAAACGTATATCCTTTAAGAGAACTCATAATGGTATTATTTATGAATGAAGGAAATAAGAAAATCAAGAATATAATCAATCAATACAGTGTGGTATGGAATGCTTGCATCTTCTACACAATAACACTAATAACATACTTCCAATCTACACTCTGTGTACCGCATAGCAGCAGGAGGATCTGCATCAATTGAACCAAAATTTCCATGGCCTCGGATGAGTGGCCAACGCAATGAGAAATCCTAAAATGAAAACATTAAGATTCAAATTACAAACAAGTGCATAGCAATCATACCTAAAAAGGTAATAGATATGAATGAAAAACAGAGTCAGCATATAGACAGCACTTCAAACCATGCATATAGCAAATAGATAATCTCTAAGTAATGTATTTTGGATAGAGTTAGGAAGCATCACTGGATAATGCATCAAAGTAACAGAACTTTCTAATTGTTACAGCTATGAGAAAAACATATTTTGAGCCATGAGTGTTCCTTATATCAAGTCCAAATCTTAGTGTTACCTGAGCCATTCGCACCAATGAATCATACACAGCAGTGTCTCCATGAGGATGGAATTTACCTAGAACCTGCAATCAAAGCAATGTTTCCATTTAACCAACAGAATCGACCAAACAACACATTATTCGCAAAGGGAAATCATAATTGCATGTTTCAAAACAGAACATTTTCACAAATTAGATTCTAACCTCTCCAACCACTCTTGCACATTTCTTGAATGGCTTCCGAGATGAAAGTCCCAATTCGTGCATAGCATATCTCCAGCCATAATTTTTTTTTATAGAG
>JAYMSW010005294.1:0-10167 GCA_036897725.1 Erodium texanum
TCAAGACAATTGGCTGAATCTCGTGCAAGCATTTCATAGAAGTTCATTGATATCTTCTTTTTCTAAAGCAAACCGACTACTTTAAAACCGGCAACTTTCAAACTTGCTGATTCGACATTCTTCTTTACCTCTTAGTTAGATAAAAGTCCGGCACAAAATAGAAAAACTCTTGAATTATTTTTATAAATATAACCTTCATACCATATTAAATATAGATTGTATTGCTTTTCGTCGTTTACTTTTTTTATTTCTATTTTGTAGCTTCTGGATTTTATTCGCTCTGGCTCTGGACTTAACTTTATTATGAAAGTACCGAGTGTTTTTGTCCCCCTCCTGTAGCCATACTTGTTTAGCTCGTTGGCGTCAATATACCTCCTTTTGGATTAGAGCATCATTGAACTTCTTCTTATAGACCTCATACTCACTACAAGTCTAAGGACCAGTTCTCGGCTGGAGCCTATTCATGTGCTTCCACGAGCTTTTAATTACTTGAGTCCATTCTTTAGCCCGAGTCTTGATCCACACCATAAGTTTATCACCCAAAGCTTTACTGACCATATGAAGGGCTGGTTTTGATGAGCTACACATGTCTCAGAGACTAACATTCTACATCTCGCATCTTGTAGCCAAGCATTTTCAAAACGAAAGCCTCGAAATTTCGGCCTCCGTCCTCTATAGTCTGTCCTCAGTACAATGGGATTGTGATCTAAAACAGGAGTGGACCCAATATTCTCAGCTACAACATCCAGAAACATATTACCCCATGCATTATTAATTAGAACCCAGTCTAACTTGATTTCAAGCCAACTTTCTGTGCCTTTACTGTTTTCCCAGGTAAAGGGGTACCCCTCCACATTCATATCACGCAGACCGCTATCAAACAACGCTGCCCTGAAGCCCTCTATCAAATAACCAGGATAAGGGTGACCCCCTTTCTTTTCCCCCTGAGAGACAATGTTATTCATATCACCAACTACACACCAGGGACCTTGAGCTTGCTGCGACAGGAATCTGAGTAAATCCCATGTTTCCCATCTTCTCTGTCTCATAGGTTCTCCATATAAACCTGTACATCGGAACTTCGTGGCATTAAAGAGTTGTACCATCATATCTACATGCCGTGGAGAATAGTTGAGGATATCAACATTACTTTTCCGGCGCCAAAGCACCACCACCCCACCACCAGACCCCTGACGCTCAACTCGTAAGCCCCCCTCAAATTGCAGCAAGCACCACAACCGTTCAAAGGAGAAAGCTGAAAGCCTGGTCTCACATAAGAAAACAACATCGGGACCTTGGAGAGATATCAACTCTCTCAAGAACTGACAGGTCCGTGGGTTCCCAAACCGACGACAATTCCAAGCTAGGTCGTGAATAAATATCGTCGAAATGAATGTTGAAACACATTTGAATCAAAACTCGCCGAGGAAGACCGATAGCTAGGTCCTCCGGCACCAGTTCTGGGGTTTGAACAACACCAGACTACGCTTGTGGCACCAGATCTAGAACGACTCCGACTTGTTCCTTGGCGTGTTATTTTCGGTTTTGGAGCTCTGGACTCTAGCATTGATGTCCATTCCGTGCACTCCGACCTGTAATCTTGCCAGATTTGAGCATCGTGAGCCGAAATCGGACCTCGTTGTCCGTCCAAAACATAAATGTGTCTGTATAGTGGAAGTTTTCTAGTTGGGTTGAATGAAGATTTGTTGAGTTTTATGCAAAAATTCCATATTGAACCCACGATCTCCAAGCTTTCCGATGAGACCTATGTTAGTTGGCGACTGTTACTCGCAGATGGCGAGGGAGATAGGGTAGACTTTGGAAAATTAGAGAATAGAATAAGGATGTTTTGGTCCCTTTTTTCAATTTGTAGGGTTGATTTTAGAGTTAGGGTTCCATTTTAGCAATTTGGATAGTTAGGGTTAGGGTTGTGGGGTTTAGGGTTAGAGGATTATAATTCGAGGTTCGAATTTGAGGGCAATTTTGTCGTTTTGAAAAGATAGACAGTAAATTAACTGATTTGTTAACAGAATTAGTAACAATACTATAACACGATAGTTACAAGGTTGTAAAAGCAAAGTTGAACTCGAGAAAGTTTTGTAAAATTTACTTATAGTTAAGAGGATCTGACCATGGTTAAGCATAAAAAATATGAGAGTAACAGTTTATGAATCTCAAACTTAGAATAAAAATACAAAATATAATCATTCAATTCAAGCAAAAGAAATTAAACAAATAATTCCACTATCACCGAATTTCTTAGTATATCTACGGTACCTCACCTTGACCTTTTCTGTGTGCTTCTGCAGTTAAGTTCATATTCCTTGTTATAAAATTAAAAAAAAGTTCATATTCTTTAATTTGTAAAAATGGGAAAAATTGTTATTTATTTAAGACGCTATTTTTCGGTGGGCGATGTAAGCATTCAAACCCCTGAACAGGTCTTTATTGAATCTCTTACCAAAAATGTCAGAACAGCGGTAGGGTTTATCGGAGTTCTCTGAAGATGGAATTGGCGCGATCGGCGGTGCGTCTATCATTTTTCTTCTTCTTTGTACTGTTTTTTTTAATTCGAAGCTACATTGTTAATTCCTGGTTGGTTTCCGAGAAAGCCGAGTTAAAGCGCATCCGAGCTCTGAGAGAATGTTTCATGTCCTTTTGCAGAAGTTCTAAAACATTTTTATGGTCGCCCCTACTTCTTATTTTTTTTTTCAAATTTACGGGCCAGAAGTAAATCTTAATGGGTTTAGCTGTATATGTCTTTCTTTATCTGGGCATAAGTTATTGAAAACTAGAAACTTTTTGCTGTATTTTTCAAATTTGCGAGCCAGAAGTAAATCTTAGTGGGTTTAGCTGTATGTATCTTTCTTCCTTTCTTTATCCGGGCATAAGTTATTGAAGATTAGACGCTTTGTGCTGTATTTTCTCGGGAACCAAACAGAGCAGATAGGATTGATGGTTTGCTTTTGGTTTAGCTTGTTTAGGTTTGTTGTATCTGCCTGTTTTGTGTGAAGTGCTCTTTAAGGTTTTTGTTGGTTTAAGGCTGCCCTATTTACAAATGGAAATCTATTGATTGCTTAGCACTATTGAGATTTTTAAGCTTACTCTTGGTTTGATTGTGATTACTAAATCTAAGTTTTGTTTAGGTATTTACATTGAAGTGTATTGTATAGAAATCTTTAAATGTTTCAGTTTTTGATTAGATATCACCCACTGGCACTGCAGGTGGTTTTCTGGATATTCAATCATTATATAACTAGGGTTTTCCAATTATAGAAGAACCCCTTGCTCAAACTTGAACATCTACTTGACAAAATAAGAGCTCAACCTCTACTGGATCTTGGGTAAGTAAGGTGGGTTCTGCACAGTTTCCCTCTGGAGTATTGATTTGATGTAAAGAGGCATGAGTGGTTGAACTTTGAGACTTTGTTTATTATAGTGATTTGAGAGGTGGAAATAGAAGTGCTTAGAGGCTTACCTTGGATGGATCACTTTTTTTCAAGAGAAAGTGAGCTTGAAGTAGATCTTGAAAGTGGTGGGAATACCAGTGAGGAGGGTAGGACAGAAAACACTGTTGCTGCTCATAGACAGAAGGACAAAATTTCTGAGAGGGCATGGAGTGAGGTTTTCAGTTTTGCCAAGTCAGAGAAGTTTGTATGTGACCAGAATGTGGAGCTTAGCATGTGCAAGAACTCCGATTCAGAAGAGAGCATAAATTATGTGGCCCTTGTAGCAAAAAAGCAGGTGAAAGATAAGTGTAAGAAGATAAGCTCTAGAAACCCTCCCAAACCTCCAAGGCCTCCTAAAGGCCCGTTATTAGATGCTGCTGACCGGAAGTTGATCAGAGAGATGGCTGAGATTGCAGTCAGAAAACGTGCAAGAATCGAACGGATGAAAACTCTAAAGAAGATGAAAGCATCCAAGGCATCACCGTCAAGGAGTATCATATCTGCCATGGTTGTCACACTTCTTTTTTGCCTAGTATTGATTCATCAAGGTAAATGATGCTCTCATTTGTATCTGGGTCTTTATACTATTTGTAGTTCAATATTACGTTAAATGAATCCCTTTTCTGTACTAAACTGCATATAAGCTAGTTTCTGTTTTTGGACTGAAGATCTACTGAATCAAGCCCTATGTAGATCCAAGTTACAGTTATTCTAAAATTGTATAATTTCATATCCATTGTCAGGACTCGTGTGTATGACATATAAGTACGCACTTCTTGTGGCTTATAATGATTTTTATACATCCTTGTCAAACAAATGCTATGAATTGTTTTGCAGCTTTGCCAATGCTTCTTGATGTTTTGCTCACAGCTGATATAATTGCATGGGTAAATAGTTTTTGCCATGATTCTGCTATATTGATTTAGAGTTACATCTGTTGATAAGTTTTAACAAAAAGGAACAGCCATTTTGCAAATTCAGATCTTAGTTTAGTCATAAGGCCATACTTTGTTGTTGGCTTCTCTTGCACTTAATCAAGTTTTTCACCAGTTCTGTATAGAACAGTGTAAAGGTCTTATTGGTATTTGGTAATAGTATAGGATTGCTCTTTTGACCTTCTTCAGATCATACGTTTTCCCTTTGAAATGCTTAGAGAATGGTGTGCTTTCAGGATATGCGGAGTGTTTTGTTCGTAACCCATATCTATGCTAATGTCAATTTATCATATCAAACTGCTAAATCTGCCATCTTTTGATTAATATAAACACATTGGCTAATTGTATGAAATTTGTTTGAGTAAACTTTTGGAGTAAAATGACAATCCCTTCCCTATTTTTCTCTTTACTCTTTTACTCATTAAGTCTTGTCAATTCTTTATTTGCAGCACAAAACAGTTATTAAAATTGAGTGATTGCAGGAATATCCTCAAGAAGCAGGGCAGGCACACTTCCAGCAACAGCAGTTGCCATGAATGAAGATTTGATATCAGTACAATTTTACAATAACTTCTCTTCCCATGGAAGCACTGGATCTGCTTCTACCTCTCAGAAGTACGTATTTTTCTCATTATTTTCTTGATACACTGTGAAAGAAATTAATTGTTAATCCATGATTTATATATAAAAAAGAGGTCTTGTTTTGTGCTCCCTGGACCCTTTTTTCTGACTTGTGTTTCATGTGATGTGCAGATTGGTAGAGGATCGGGTTTCTGGCTCAGATCTTGAAGGAGAAGTGAATGGAATCTCAATATGAGATCGATCACAAGCCATTGATAGCTGCAGAGTGAAGGCTAATTTAAACTGGAGTTTTTATCCTCCTTAAAACTGAGGCTGAGTAAGTCTCAAGCCCCTGTAAATATTACTCCACTAATTCTCCAAGATGTCAAAGTTGAGTGACTAATTCTTAGGGACACTTTCTGATATATTTTGGTTTCTTGAATGCTGCATTAGTAAAGCTCTCCTGAAGTTTATAATTATATGAGTGTTTGTACACACATGGCCTTGCCTTGGCAAGAAGAACCGAGTTCTCTATCATTTAATTGGTTCTTGAGAGGTCCCATATTACTTAATAGCAAACCAATTGTCAGGCCATCGTCGGCGGGGAAGCGCGTTGACTTTTTCGTCACACGAACGACACTTAAATACACAGAAAAGGAGGAGTTGGCGACCAGGCTAAAAGTCAGCGGATTTGCATAGGGATCAAGTTATTGCATCTCTACAATTCCCAAACATACATTCATTAATCTTCGTACGTTGGATCTCTTCCCGTACTTGTTCATTTTCCTTATTATCATACCCAAAAAAGATCTCCCTTGTCATTTTTCCCAACATTTATATGAAGTTGAACTTGACTGTTTATTCGAAGTTGAAAAATAAACCTGTTCATCTAATGAAGCTTGTGATGTTCATTGTATTAATATTGCTAATAGATGTTGAGACCACATATGAAAAAATGTTACCGAAAAGAAATTCTATTAATATGATTGATTGGATGATGTTGAACCGGTAGATATCCACAATATCGTAGCTATTAATTGCATGTAGCTACTTTCTTTTTTTTTTTGAAATATGTATGTAGCTACTTTTTTGGACTTATAGAAGGGTAACTTAACTAGAACTGTAATAATGATTTCATTTGACAACCAAGAAAATAGCTCTAAAAAAATGGTATTGAGAAAATTGAAGAATGGTTTTTGGCATCTTCTGCCAAGCCGTTTGCGGGGCAGCAGTGGGGCAGGAGACATAGCCAATGTTGACCTGCACGAGTGACCATAAAGCTCAAAAGAATGGTGTTGTCTCTGGTGTGATCCGTGGATAGGAAAGATATGGACCAAACCGAGTTGGGTCACTCTAAAAATAAGATAAATACAAAAAATAATGGTATGTTATATCGGTTTAGTAAAAAACAACGGTATTTTATTGTTCAATGCAAAAAATACCGCTCTTTTATTTTCCATTCGTAAAAATCTTCCAAACTAACGGAATTTTGATTTTTTGGAGCATATGATTGTCATGTGCAATGTATAATTTCCAAAATTCCTTAATTAACCCTGGAAATTAAAAACTTACTATGACATATGAGTTTTGTGGGAATACTATTAGTGTTCTATTTTCACAAAACTCATACGTCATAGTAAGTTTTTAATCACCAGGGCTAATTAAGGAATTTTAGAAATTATACATTGCACATGACAGTCACATGCTCCGAAAAATCAAAATTCCTTTAGTTTGGATGATTTTTGCGGATGGAAAATAAAAGGGGGTGTTTTTTGCATGGAACAATAAAAGACCGTTATTTTTTGCTAAACCGACATAAAAGACCGTTGTTTTTTGCATTTATCCTTAAATATAATAAGAGTATTTTTGTTCTAAAATATGTTAGAAGCATAAATTTCAAATTTTCAATCATAAGAACATATAAATCAAATATGGTATGTTATTAGGCATAGAATGAACTATTAATATCTCAATTCCATCTAAAACACTAGATATTCAACAAAAGAAATAATAAAAACTTTAAACTACATCGTTATTCCATAGTATAATTGCCGCATTACCATTTAATTAATTTTTCAACTGCATAGTGCTTCAGCATGACTCCATCTTTCTTCTTTTGCTGTGGCCCAAAAAACACATACAAGTTCTAGCTCAGATGATGACCTTAAGCTTTTGTAGATAGATACAATAACATGAACCATGATATTATAATAAGCCATAGATGTTTACATTAAGAGTTTAAAAGTATATCCCAATCCACGCAACCCTAGTTCACTTCTAGGGCGACATAGTTAAAAAAAATTGCATCGCTTCACTAAGGCGAAAGCAAGAATTTTTCGGTCTCATATTGGTTTTAGTATTTGAGCGATGCCATATTTTGAATTTGTCTCTTAGACACCGACGGTTATCAAATTGGTAGGATTTACCCTGGTTTGAGCGACGCAACTTTATTAGTATGCGCCATCCAAGAGGATCAGAA
Organism: Erodium texanum; assembly: GCA_036897725.1. Classification (NCBI taxonomy): domain Eukaryota; kingdom Viridiplantae; phylum Streptophyta; class Magnoliopsida; order Geraniales; family Geraniaceae; genus Erodium; species Erodium texanum. The sequence continues at coordinate 7,425 of JAYMSW010005294.1, forward strand.
CCATAATTTCGAACAAAAAACAAGAGTTCATATTCCTAAAGTTTTTGAGATTTTGAGGTCTCAGTCTTTCCTCTCATTTTCGTTTTCTTTGATATTCCTTTTATCACCTTATACTATCAAGGGTTAAAATGTATGATTTCCTTGATTGTTTGATGGATTTTTAGTTACCAGCTACTTGTCGAAATTAGTTTTGACATATTATAATGTTGTTAGTTTAGTAAACGAAAAATAGTAATAATTTTTGATGAATTATTGTATTTATAAGAGAGATAATTGGTTTGTTGCATATTGGACGGTTTTGATACTAATTATTTGTAATATTTTATTATACATTAATTAATTATTAAGTGAATTGACGAATAAGTGTTGAATTTTGATAGATTGTGTGAATTGGTAGATTTTAATTAGATGATGATTTCGAAGTTATGGAAAAAGTTGAAGTGATGGTCATAACGTAGTGTAATAATCGTTACTTTGATAGTAGTGGTGAATTATGTATGTGTTGATCGAGTTTTGCAGGTTTCAAATGACTTCGTATTATTTTGGGAAATAGCTAGGAAATAGATCAGAGTTGGATGAATCATTGAAATATATGGAAGATGTAATGGAATTTCTACACTTTCTTGATAACAAAGGGACATTAGTTAATGAGATGTATAGACATTCGTGTTTGAGACAGACGGACATGAAGTTACAGAATATATAGACCATGCACGTTCATTTGTTGAAGTTTGAAATAATGGAAACATACAAAACATAATTGAGCACACGAGACACATAAGCACGTTCGTACTTTAACAGTACAGAGTGAAAAAAGAAAATATTGTGCTTCGGCTAGTAATGCGGATGTACAATCCATGATAGACGTTCCTGTTAATCTATTTGTGGAGTACAGTGATGATGTGACCTTATTTCGTGTTCGGGATGACATTCCTCCAGTTAGTGAAGTTGGCGATGCTACCATTATTAATGCTATAGTGGTCGAGTTAGCAACTCAAAATTACAACTTGTTAATGAAAGATCAAGATTCTCCCCCGTATAGAAGCTATCGAGCAACAAAATTGAGCATTATTTTCGAGTTGATGTCCATTAAAGAACACAACAATATATTGAGTGAATTTCTTAATGATTTTGATTTGACGAATATGAAATTGGTGCATGAAGGAAACACACACCCAAAAGGTTTGAATATAACAAAGCAAGTGTCGAAGACCGTGAGAATGAATTACAAGATTTATCGTGCATGCTATTTCAGATGTTACTTGTTCTATGGAAATGAGAAAGAATTAGATAATTGTCTTGTATTTGGTAGAACAAGATGGTTGAAGAGTGACGAGAAACAGAAGAAACGAATTTCTATGAAGTGGTTCTCAATCATCCCTTGACTCTAAAGGTTATCCAATTCTGTATATACTGCTGAGAAAAAAACGGTGAAATAGTCAGAGGGACGCAAGCAACCCAAACTTAATACATCGTCTGACAACAATGAAACGTGAAAAGAGTTCAACAGGAAACATATAGATTTTGCTTCTGACACAATGTATTTCAAGTAGAGTCACGTTACTCTAGGCACGAGCTGATGGCGTGGAACTCGATCAAGGTTTTAGAAGTTTACGCCACCATCAAGACATCCCACACCATGGACGACATCGGGACATACATATATGGGTACCTTCCCATGTTGAGCAAAAATTATTTCACGCTAACCAAAGTTTAGTAGGGGGCTTTATTCCAAGGATTGTCTCTTCATTTCATTCTTATTAGTTATGAATGGTTATTTTTGGTAACTGAACACAATTATGATTTTTTTAACATTGTGAATCCTGATGGCGTGTGGCATCGACGATTCATTGGATTTTTCTAAAATGTTTCGGAGATCTATCATCGTTGGAAATGTCTAATCCAAGCTTGGTTGAAAGACCGGAGAAAGAAGCACGAGGGCGAAGAGGTATCGGTCCTTGTAGAGTTCAGGCATCGTGTTAGCGAGTGGCAGTGGCTACTCGACCACTTCTCTTTAACCAATTTCCAGGTAAATAAGTGTCATTAGTTTTCGAATATTTCATATTTCTATTTTTCTCAATCACTTATTAATGCTGGTTTTCTGTATTTGTAGAGGATGAGCGAGGACGCGGAGCGTCAAAACAATCTGAACAAGATCAATTACCACAGGACCGAAAGCAAAATGTTAGCCACAATGGACGAACTGTTTCAGGAGGATGATGATCACTCTCACAAAGTACGAATTTAATCTCTTTCATTTTTAAGCTCGTCATTCTTTGTTCTTCACTGCATCGTCATTAACTACATTTAATACTGATTGTGTTTTCAGGAAGCACTTGCCTGACTCCCTAATTCGCTCTAATGATGACCTACCTCATGATTTATGAACATAAAACCACTTTAGGATGCTTGAGGTCATGGTGGGCGTAGAAGAGGGTACGACCATTTGAGTAGCGAGTGGGGTGTCGAAGAAGAAGCCCAAGTCAATTGGCCATATAGTTATGTTAACAGATTGGACAGTGCAGAAATGGCATACATGTTATGCAACACAAAAACAATGGAAACTAAAGCAAGTACCTATGATGGGTGAGGTCAGCGAAAGTAGTTGTAGGGGATCAAGGTTATAGATACAGATACGATACCATCCTCAGCTTCTTGTCTGTAGGTTAGATGTTGGGGGGCTGTGATATAACCATCTCTCTTGATGCGGAAAGGGATTGTATCTTGTGTACGGAGTTGGCGG
>JAYMSW010005295.1:0-10167 GCA_036897725.1 Erodium texanum
TTTTCACATCCTTACTCGCCCCTGTCGAGTATGGGATAGGAACACGATGGGTTTAATCATGCATGCATGCATCATTATGCACAACATGATTGTCGAGGATGAGCGACACACATACAAAGGGTATATCCAACCAGTTGAGGATGATAGGTCGGCACCTACAGTTCAGCAAGGGCCACCTTTGGATTTCAACATAATATTGGACAACAATGATAGGATCCAAGATCGGGCAACACATTAACTCCTTAGAGCTGATCTTATTGAACATATCTGAAGTAAGTTCGGGGATGCTTAGGTTTTTATGTATTGTATTTCAATTATGTAATTTACATTTCATATTTGAATCATGTACTTTCAATTTCGTATTTCTAATATGTAATTTACTTTTCGTAATGAAATTTGAATTTCTTATTTTATTTATCGCTTCAAATGAATTTTCTGGAAAAAAATACACTCTGAATTAAAAAAAAATAGTAAAATTCAAAATCCACTAACATTCTACTAATCAGGCTAAAATCCACTGTGAGACAGTTTTTACTAATTAGATTAAAGCTCACTTTTCAGTTTTCTCTCTCCTCAAAATAATATTTTTTAAATTAACATTCTACTGATCTTTAGTCTAATTAGACTAAGTCCATTGTGGATGCTCTAAGTGAAAGGACCTGAAGCGCATTGAATGCACATCTACTCTAAACAAAGACTGACACTAAACCAGCCGACGCTGGAAATAAAACCAGCCGACGTTAGCAACTTATTAACTAAAAAACAACACTTATATCAATATTTATGTTAACTGATGTGGTCGCTAAGATATTTATGGAATAATATAAGATTAGATGTGAGATGTTATAGTACTTTTTTTTCAAATAAAATTTAATTAAATATCTTGATATGTAATACTTGAAAAGTAAAACAACATATAGATTATTGGCATGTGAAAAGCCTAGTACGAATATCAAGTTAGAGAACAAATTAAATTAAAAACTTAAATTCACAACAGTGATGCAATTTATGGGTTATATGAACACAAAAATATTGATAAATTTAGAAAGTTGTGATGAATAAAGACTCCATGTTCCTGGTAGATTGAGTTGAGATTGATAAATATATCCACATGTAAGTCTTTTGTTTTACTTCCAATACTTAAAAGACTAAAAAAAAAATATAGATATACAATTTGAAGTCATAATATTTTCAGACTAATATTTTGAGTCATGTGGTGTATTCAATTCGTATATTAGGACATGCAGTTTTTGTTCTTCTTTTTTATAAGGCTCGATTGTTCTCAACAAGTGATATCATAACATTGTTTACACATTTCGTTGCCCCTAGTAAGCGAATGGATCGGATATAGCGTATCGACTATAGAATGCTAGCTAGATAGGCCTATGAGTGAGTATGGGAAGTGATTTTGTATTCCTTTGAAGGGATCGAACCGTGAATATGGACTTAATGTAAAGGATGGAATTTGAGGACCTTGTTATATAACTTAGACTCATAACTTACTATGCAAATCTATTGTGTTAAGTATAGTGTCTAACATATATCATAAACTTTGTTGTAAAACTTCTTTTTGACAACACCCTAAGATGAATTTGGGAAAATGTGTATCCTCGTATACACTCGAACTACATACAAATAATCTTCTAGAAGTTTAGTTGGAACGGAAGCGTCCAAATTGCTCACATCGTAGTGGAGACACAACTCCAGTCCTAGTATTATTTTAGTCCTGAGCATGATCATGATCCGACTGATTAATATTAATTTAAATCATAACATAACAATAATTTCGTGAATGTTAGTTAAGGGGAATAGTTTAATGGTAACAAGATTTCTTGGAGACAGAAGGATCGTATAAAAATTTAATAAACAATTAGTTTAGAAGATTCTGTACTACATATAAGACATTGATACAGTAACACAGGGTAGAAAATTACAAGTTTTTAAGAAACACAAGTCTGGGAGGAAGAAGAGGTGCCAACTTGTCTCCATTAAAGCCAATGGCTGGCTTCTCCTACCAGACTGTCACTGTAATCGACTATTTTCAAAAATTAACAGGAATCTTCTCCATGTTGTTAGGTGTGGTTTCATTTGCCTCTAATTTCATATATGAGATAATTAAGAAGTCAAAGAAAAATTGACAATACATTTTAAATATATGTATTGTTAGTTTATTCTTTTAAGAGCATTTCGGTGGACTCCACGGTTTTTCTTAAGAAGCTGTAGTTTTGTATCTTTTTCAAGTTGAGCGCACGCGGTGGACGGCTGAGCATTCTTGACTGGTTGGTGTCTTATATTACTGTTTTTCTTGAGGCTTCTGGATGACTGTTTTGTTGGTTTCCTCGTTTCCCCCTTATCCTTTTCGAAGGTTTACCTCGATTCCCCTCTTTAGTCTACTGGGTCCGGTGAGTGATTGTTCCAGAGTCACACTTGAGGCTGATCTATTGCCGTCTTGCAGTTAGTGGGGGGCTCGGATTGCTTAGCCTCTCTAGAGCCAGAGGATCTACCTTATGGTCCCCCATATCACTGTTTACTAGCTCAGTGAGTAGCGGGTCGGGGGTTCTCCTATCAGGATGGAGGGAACTTGAGTGTTTTGTCTCTTATTTCTGTCTTCTTCTCTTCTGCTTCTTCTCCTTTCTATTTTTGGTTGTTATTGACTTTTGTGTGTGTTGTGTGGCTCTACCCTAGGAGTCATCCCATTTTCTCGTTTAATGCATTTCTTTCTTTCTGAAAAAAAATGTTGTCAATTTGTTAACAATTGTGTCTGCCATGCGAACAAATCGGTGAGTTCTTGCCGATTGTTATTGTAGAAACTTGTCGATTGAGTGATCGTCGAATTATCGGCGATACATGAATCTATGAGCGCGCACAAAGAATCGTGGATCAATCATGTGTGCTCAGCCAACTAGAGCTCATCATGTATATTTACGAATCAGAAAAAGAAAGAGTCCGGTGGTTATTTTGCAACAAATACATACTTTCCCTTCTATAAATTCATCCCTTCCCCATCTCAATGCACACCTTCTTCTTCTACGTTCTACCTCTCTATTCCAAATTACATTACATCTTCCCCATCTCATTTACAATAGTCAACGTTAACGTTGGCACGTTGAAGAAGAGCATATTTTTGTAGGATTATGACTACTCTATTATGCTCTATCTATATGTGGTGTTGCAACGAGGACTGAGGAGTGCTGGGCTAGCGTTGATCAAGAATTTTACTAGTGCATCAAGAATTCTTAGTAAACGTTCCTGCAATCGCCCTCACCTATAACCGAAAACAAATTAAACACCATTGGCTGAAACATAGTCAAGCGATCAAGCACTTCACGTTATTTACATGAAGTGCATAGCGAGTTGGACAAGCAATCAGTCCAATGAGAGTTTTTGAAGCGATCAGGTAATTCACCTCACAAATTCTTACACCTTTCACCAAACATCATTGGTGTAGGCCTGGTGAAAGACCAACCAAGATGGCACAGTGAGGATTAAGTTCCTATTTTTAATTTTATTTAGGTAATTTCTTAGGTTTATAAATCGATTTTAGAAATCTATAAATTTCAAGTTATCCGTCATGACAATTTTGAAATTGATAATCGTTTTGTACATTTTTCATATCGGATTAAAAAAATTGGATTTGATAGATGATTCTGAAATTTAGAATAGACGAGCCATTGGGGCATATGTAGGAATAGGTGAGCGATTTTAATAAAGATCTTGAAATTATAACATCTGGGAGGTGGAACAAGCAAATGATATCAGTACGGATGCTCATAGTGAAGGAGAACGTCAATTTATGTATTATGAGTTTCATCTTCTTTAGAACAATCTAGTCTTCTCAACCATTGTATCAAAAATTGGTGTTCGTGATCTCTCATCGTAAAGAGAAAAATAATCTATTGTGATGGCTGGCATAAATAGGATGATGTGAGCTTGTAGCGGATATAATATGATTGTTGATGAGTCCCTGACTCATATGTATTTTTATACACTTTCTCTTGAATTTAAGCCTATTTTGTCTTTCAAAAATATCGTATTTAGTGTAGTTGTAATAAATTATTCCAACATCAATTTTATTCTATATGTCGTTCTTTTTTAAGTGCTAAGGAGCAGCTAGGAGGAGTCCCTTGGGAGTCGTGGACCACAAAGCATAAAATCTGATCTTCCCGAAAAGCAGCTTACTTAAACGTCAAGGAACAAGGATTTCAAATCTCGATGGGGGAAGCTGATGCATGTCGGGCAACCCATCGAGTACCATCTATCCACGAAGCATGAGCTCGCCTGTATTACGCCCACGCTGGACACACGTCACGGACCGTCATTTGCAGCGCCGACGAAACACATCACCATCGACAGACCGTCGTTTGCAGCACCGATGGAGAAGGTCATCCCCACAGTCGTCATTTGCAACGTCGACTGAGGACAAGTCAGCCGCCTATGTCACCGTTCTTATCCTCGGGAAACCTTAATTCCATCGGGTCATCCCACGGGCGTCGCGCCTCTTTGGCTGACGCAAGTCGGAGGTCTGTCAGACCACCCATCGACCACACGATGAGCTAAAAAAAACTATAAATAGAGGTCTTGTCTCATTTGCTAGGAACCTTTGGCTTGGGATCAAAAGAGAGAGATAGGAGCTGTATTTCTAGAGAGGATGTAGGGGTGTGTGGTAGGCCACCAAGGGTAAATTTTGACATCAAGGTCAAAGGGAGTGCTAGTTGATTCTCCTAGTGAGGTGAGTGCGAGGATGAGGAGGAGATTTGTACTATTCATTGGTGTAACGAGGATGAGAGAAATGATGGGTAAATAATACCGCCGCTGGGAATAGAACCCTGGTCAAAAGGATCAAGGTTCAAGTGTCTTTACCACTAGGCTAACTAGCTTTGGTAGATAGGTACTGGTGTTAATGTTGTAGATCTATGATAATTCATGGCCTCTAGTTGTAAATCTATCACAATCTTAGTTGATGAATGTTGAAAGTTATTGGTTTAGTGTTTTGTTGTAGATCTGCTAAGTATGGATTTATTTGGGTTTGTTGTTGTGTGGAAACGATAATGTTGCTTTCGGTTCTTATAAGTCATGGCGACGGAGTGCGTGAGATCCATTTCTGCTGCTATGGCTTAATATTGTATGATATGTGTACATGGTATATGGTTACGATGATGTGGATTGTGCCCAATGACACCACTGTTATGCATGATTCTATAGATTGTAGCATGTATCGTCTAGGGAGATGCTTACGCTGGTATGGGATTAAATGCTTACATGAAGTCCACATTCTCTCAATTCTCTCATATCTGCATGATGTCGACATCCTATCACGCAAGAGACTCCTTCTGAGAAATTGAAACCTCCAAGGAAGGGTGTTAGTGGGCTTAATAAATCCACTTATTTGATACCATATGCGGTGCCATACAGTGACTCGGGAGGCTAACTCTGTAGTTACATCTATCGAGCATGAGTTCGGCGAATCCGCAGAGGAACTGTGAGAGTGTGTTAACAATGTTTATGAACTTTTTATTCACCAGTTGGTATTATCGTTTAAACTCATATGTAAAACATGTGGTCAACAACCACTCCACATGTTCGTCATCCCTTGCTAATGTGGTTACCTCTACAAAGTCCACCCTCTTGCCTCAGTTTTTCAAAGTTCCCATAAGCGCAAACCGCTTGTTATCGATCGGATGAGCCGTCACGTGCAATGCCCCCTTACCATACGCGTTGGCGTTTGATCTCTTCTGATCCTCCAAGTCTTTGCCACGTGCATTGCCCATTGCTGTTTGAGTCGACTCTCTTGCTCACCCACTCAAAACACTCAATGCATGCACCAAAAATCACTGTGTCATTCCTTCATTTCCATACACCTCAATCCATTATAGCTTTCCACTAACCGCTTGTATATAGAAACTAGATTAGGTGATGAGAACCCTTGTCTAGAATGCCACTCATGGTTATTCTACACTCGACCGGTACTTACCCGTTAACTATATTGTTTGTACGATCACATACGATTCTGCGCGGGAACCATTAGTGCATAAACACTACTCCCTAAGATAGTATTCATCTTCCCTAAGATAGTATTCCTCGATAACATGTTGTGTTTTGGTTAACTAAAAAGAACAATACTTGATATATAAATTAGACACAATAGTTATTTTGTAGTGATTTTCACTTGTATTATAAATAGTAGAAGCTAGGCGATGCTACTTTTAAAAAAAAAATCATTTAACTCATATTTTACAAGCAATAACTTCGTTAAATACAATTATATTATATTTTTGTAGAAATCGTTTATACGATAAATATTTTATAAAGTAATTTAAGGATCATATGAGAAAATATAGACTATCAATTTTTCGTTTTTGTTTTTTTTTCAACCAATTGCATATATAACGTGTGACGTGGTGATATTTGAAAGTTCAAAAAATCTTAATCGCTTAATTACATTAATAATGTAAAACGTGTTAACTGTTATGCAACTTTATTCCTATGGTGCTCATAGTCTTTTGGTGAACCAACCATATTTGACATATAAGGATCTCATGTCATGATTAAAGAATTGGACCAAAACCCCAAAAAGAATTAAATATCATAAATCAATCTTTAGTTTTTGGAAACAATAAAGTTGTTGTATACTAATGTTAATCTTTGATTAATTTTAGTCAGTAGTGTTGGAAAACAATGGTGTTGAATTGATCGTATATAATTTTAATTGATGTGACATTAGTGTGAAATGACAAGGACGTTGAAATTGAGTTCATACCTAGTCAAAATGATTATTACAACAATATTAAATATTACTTCGACAAATATTAACAATTAAAATTTTAATAATACTAACACTAATTTACCATAAATTATAAAATACAACGATCAAAAAACATAAAGAATTGTTAAAATTATAATCATTGCACCAATCAAATCTTTGATTATTTGGTGATACCATACTCATCATCTCTCTGCCTAGAAAGCTTCTCATAATGAGTTCTCTTTTAACAATTTACAAATCAGATGCATGCAAATTTGAGTTAACATATTACAGTCACAACACACATGACACACTTGTAACCTGTATAAGCATAGAAATTGCATTTATTATATATATGTGAAATGGTGTTAACATGATTAGATAATAGAGTTGCAATTGAACTCAAGATTTTAATAGGTTCTCAAGGTGCATTTGTTAAATATTTATAATATAAAAAAAATACATATTGAACTGAATTTACTTAACAAATGAACTAAACTCGTGACTAAAAGATTTTTTATTCGATATAACCTCGAACTTAAGGATCGTTTTACAAAGCGAATTAAATTTTAATAATTGAAAACAGAGTACATAGAAATATGCATTGATGGTAATATTGGTACTGCAATATGTCGGTGACACGTGTAAGAAATGTATCAGGTGTGGAGATCCAGTATTTACGGTGGGTGGTGGCCTGGGAAGATGTAAATATGGGACCCGATTAGACGGGTCAACCTAGCACCGACTAAATGGACCCTCCCTTGTTCCCCGCCGACAATTACTTCATGCTAATATTCATCGGCGCTTTTTTTTTTTTTTTTTGAAAATTTCATCACAGTTACCCAGTCATTCTTTTTCCCACCATTTAAACGAAAATAATACCCCTATTATCAACATATAAGTAGACATTTATATAAATAAATATATAATTATGTATTAAATTTAATTCTTTTACATCTTATTAATAATTTTCATTTTCAACAAATCATATAATTTGTACCTAACTATTGTATTAAAATTTAATGTAATACTCTTCAAAAAAAAAAAGCATAGCAAGTGTGTATACGATAGATTATTGGGGTCCCTAGACAGCTAATTGACAAGTAGTGAGATTAGGAGCTTCATAACTCCTTTTCCTTAAACAAAAGTATAAGTAGTTAGATTAATTAATTGGCTTTATTCACAAAACTTGGGACCACTGTGTCTAATTAGACGCTAAAGTTATGCAAATTATCAATCACTTATTGTCTCTATTTCGATTGCGAAAAAACATCAAATCTCGTACCCATCAATTAGAATTTATTGGGACGAGTTCGATTTAATTATCACCAAAACATGCCCACGTAAATCAAGGTGACCATATGCATCTTTTTGCCCGACAAATGAAACATTACAACTTTGACTTTTAACTAATTTCTAATCCCAAACCTTAATAATGTAAGATTTATCCGGGATCCATATTTTTAGAATGGCATATTTTGAACAGTTATGAACTAAATAATTTTAGTAACATTAATATAAATAATCATCCAAGTTTTAAGATACTATTGATCATTTAACTATGTATTTTTAGAAGTATATAAATACAGACATATGCTATTAAGTTTTGGTTTCATATTGTTTGGGATGATACAAGCAATCAGAAGCGTAGAAAAATTATAGCCTCATGGTCTTATGACTTTTTTTCGAAAAAAGTTGTCATAAATTTTATATATCAACATAAGATATACAGGACAGTTGTTAAACAATTAGAACAAAAGTCTTCACAAACTCAGACTTGGCAAGAATAAAATTCATGTACCCAGCTTCTCACTAAGCATAACGCGAATGTCGTATACGACTAGACTAGACCTAAATGAGAGGACTTGAAACGTAATGGAAGCACATCTAAGCTAAACAAATTCTGACACTAAAACCTAGCCTACGCTAGTAACATAAATCAATCGAAGCTAGCACCGAAACCATCAACACTAGTAATAAAACCAGCCGACACTGATACCTTATTAACTACAAAACAAGAAAACAACAGCAACTAAAAAAACAACCCAAAAAAGCAGACACGGGACCACCAGACTCCAGCATTCTTCGGGGGCAGGGAAGTGCAACGACCGGACGGGTAGTAGGGCAAATCTGGGTTGTCCAAGGCGAGGCGACACAACACCGACCAACTATTACAGACGGCCGAGGAGTGAGCAGGCGACGCCGAAGAGGAACGACGGAGGCGACTCGGACGGACGGTGAAACAACATCTGCAGGAAAGGACATGAGAAGGCGGGGGAGAGAGCTCGGAGGCTCATCTCCCCCATAACAACGACGACTAGGATTTATATGCAAAGGCTCCGTTTACAAAGAAGAAAGGAGCGGCTTTCTTAGACCGGTTGATTAATTATTATAAGATAATACTTCCTCAGCTTTCCTATGTTCCGATAAATTTTGTTTAAACAGCTTCGCAACACAAATAATTTATTTATACTCTGCTTATTTTGAAATAAACAGAGTATAAATAAAATTATTTATCTTCAAAAATAAATTAAAAAATGCTAATATACATTTTAATTGGTGGATTCTTCTAAAAAATGATGGGTTATTTTTTTTGGGGTAGACTGACGTATATGCATGTGTTTCACTTGTTATCCCATGCATTCCAAATAAATGTTCATTTAATTATGCGTTAGAGTGAAATACTTAACCCTTTATATTTCATTTTCTATCATCTATCCTCGCACGTTTTTCAAAAGATACAGAAGATTAATTTTTTCTTGAAGACACTGAGTTAGAACTTACAAGTAGCCAGCTACTTGTAGCCCCACATTGGAATTGATAATTGCACTTTGGACTTAATATCGAATATATATTATTGATAATAATAGAGACACGATTTAATGAAGAATCTATTTTGAAGAGTCATTTAGATTTTGTCATTTAATTGTTCAGATTTTTTTTTTTTGAATAATGTTCAGATTTAACACATTGTTCTGACTTAAATTTTCAATATCGAAAGCAAGAAACCTTAGCCACCGCCTATTAGAGAGAGGAAGAGGTTGTTTTCTCTTTTTCTGTCCTTGATTTCCGTCTAACGGTAGCCTTTCTCGGATCTATTACTTTCACGCTCTCCCTCTTTCCCGCTCACCTCGTCATCGCCCAGCCTGTCACCGCCCTTGCCCAGGCCGTCGCTTAACTTTGTTCTGATCCGTCGGTCTTACCAGATCCGTCACCGCCTTGCCCGGGAGTTAACTGTTTCGTGGAAGTTCCGTCTAGAGGAAGCCTTTTTTTGAGTTGTTTTTTAGCTGTTGTGTTTTCGTTGTTAGTTGTGTTTTTGCTGTTTTTAGTTAATAAGTTGCGAGCATTGGTTGGTTTTATTGCCAACGTCGGTTGGTATAGTTGCAGACGTTGGTCTGCTTAGATGGGCATTACAATGTGTTTTC
>JAYMSW010005296.1:0-10167 GCA_036897725.1 Erodium texanum
CTTGTGAATAAGTTGTAATAGCCATTGTTGTGTATGTTTTTAAGCTTCAGATCATGTTTTGTTGTTGGTGGTGGGATATGGAGATTGTTGTGGGAGTGATTTGTGAACCTCTAAGTTAAGTGTAATTTGTGGATGGGTTAGTGTTGTAACTGTGATTTTAGATCAATTCCAAGGGAAAATCGATTTCTGTTTTTTTTTTCTTTCTGGAAACCAGTGAAAATCGATTTGGTTCAATTTATGGAGAATTATTTGTTCGTTTTGGGCATTGTAGTGAATTTTTATATCGAATTTAAACACCAATAACCACATTAATTGCTTATTAAGACTGATCTAGTTAGTTAAGACGAATATCATTTCATATGAATTGCAATAGGTGACTATAAATTATTATTATTAAAAATATATAATGAGGGTATAATTCAAAATTTTAGATGATAATCCTTCAAAAAAAAATATATGATAAATGCAAGGACATCAGGTTGTGGCTATCAAACTCGACAATGGTAAGACCAGGAGGAGAAAGACGAAGTGAGCGTCAACGAATTTTTTTCAAAAGTCCGTTGATGTCTAATAGACGCGTTTTGCACCAACGCTCTAACTTTTCCCTTGATGCATCGGAACCATCTCTCTAACGTTCTCTCAACACATAGCTGGCTCTAAGTTTTGGTTCTATCTTCTGTTGAGTTTGAAACTGAAACATCATTAAAAAAATAGAACTCAACATGCAAACTACCAAAAGAAAAATAATTGTGCTGACACAGAAAATTCCATTACAGAACAAGCCTATCGGTACACCTCGTAACTAGACACATGAATAAATCCAAAGCCACCACGTTCTTTTCATTAATTAAGCTTAGTGGAGAGAACATACCAACACTTTCACTTCAAAGCCACAGTATCATGGATGCGACGCCGTTTAGAACATAAAATACAGCAGGTAAGAAACGACATGCCGTTCAGGCAATGAAAGGATTATCATAAAAGTCCTGATAACATTAAACAAAAAGTGCCTTAACAAATGGAGTCTATGGTTTCAAGGCTAGTACCGATATCAAAAATGAAACATAGGACATAGCTCGATGAGATTTAAAACAAGACATAGACTTAGGCTTTCATGCGGCCGTAGAACTTCTGCTTCTCCTGGGTGGTCTGGAAGCGACCGTGCCCGAACTTTGAGGAGGTATCGATGAACTTCAACTTGATGTCCTCCAGAGCAAGACGAGAAGTTTGCTTGAGTAGAGACTGGCGGAGGGTAACGACCCTCTTCTTGGGACCCACACAGCATCCCTTGATCAAGAGGAAGTCATCCTTCACCACACCGTAGTGTGGGAATCCTCCCATTGGGGTCACATCCTTCTCGGTCCTGAAACATTATATCGGGCCAAGAGTGAGAACAGATATAGTTTTAAAGCAATGTTTGGTATGATCAATGAAGAAATAGCTTTGATGTGTATATGTCTTCATGCGTCCACGAAATGTATGATATGATAAATTATGATATGGCTTTGAATTATATATAAAAAAAATGTAAAAACTACATGAAATGATCAGTATGTAACATAGAGATATAACTCTGTTGTGTGTGTAGTAATGTGCACATAAAATTTTCAGTATGATAACTCAAGATATAGCCTTGATGTGTATGCGTAATGTTCGACATCATAAATGTGTATATGCAAAGGTAACTACATTGACTGTTAAGTTTTCTCACTCATCTACACCAAACTTCAAAATTTTCTAATTTTACTCTGTTTTGGTAATAAATGACAAAAATACACTTTATTGATTTTCAAAAACTGCCACATCAATGGTCAGAGATTCCTAAATTCCCGTAACGGTGTTTCTGTCATTTACTATCAAGATAGTGTAAAGTGAGAAAATTTAGAAAGTCAGTATAGTTGGGTTAGAAATTTCAAAAATCAATGTGGTTAAGTGTAATTCTATGAGATCATCCCACACTGTAATAACATGTATATGTATGAAATGTTCAATATGATAAATGAAGATATAATAGTAAAAGTAAATCTTGAGAGAAGCAAGCTGACCTGTCATATTCAGTGATGGCAGTGTGAGACTCTTGACCAACCTTGCCAAGCCTGTAGATCTTCTTGTTCATCTCAGTACGGTGGTGATAACCATTCTGACCAGCACGGGCAACAGTGTAGGAGACCCTAGCAGGATGCCACGCTCCAATACAAGCAACCTTACGGAGACCCCTGTGAGTCTTGCGGGGAAGACGGGTGACACCCCAACGGGTAACAACACCTTCATAACCCTTACCCTTGGTTACTCCAATGATATCAATCATCTCATCTTTCTGGAAGACAGCATCGATCGGGACCTGCTTCTCGAAAAAGTTGTAAGCAAAGTCGACCTTCTGGGCAATTGTGCCACCATTGACTTGAATCTCCATCAAGTGGGCCTTCTTCTGCTTCAAGCCCTTGATCTTCCTGATCTGTAGTTAAAGGAGCACGGTGAGCTACAACCCATTTTGAAATTACAGAGTCGAATATCAATAGATAAGAGATGAATTATAAGTTATTGTTACCTGAGTATGAGCCAGGACACGGATAACAGATGCATACTTCTTCATCTTCTCGAGCTGCACCTGGATGTCCTTCTTACCCTCTGCAGTCTCAAGTTTCTTTGAGTACTTGGAGAAAGCCTTCTTCTTGGACTTGCACCAGTTCTTGTAGAACCTCCTCCTAAGCTCCTCACTCAAGTGCTGAGCCCAGACGGTGTTCAATGATCGAAGACCACGAGGAGTCTTGACATAGCCCACAACTCCAACAATCACCATGGGAGGAGTTTCGACAATGGTAACAGCCTCACATGTCTCCTTTTTGTGGAGCTCTGGTGAAGACAAAATTATCAAGAAATTGCTTATAACATGAAATATAAGAAAAATTAAGGTTTTGAGAATCATCCATTAAACCCTTGTCATAATCAAATAGGAAGAAGGTATATTGAAGATTTACACCCATGGGTAATCAGTGATACATTACTTGACTTAACTTTCATCTGAAATCAAAAGAAAGATATAATGAAATCAGGTACTTACTTGACCCAGGTTTCTCGACCTCCCTCACAATGTGAGTCATACCGGCCTTGTATCCCAAGAAAGCAGTGAGCCTGCATGGCTTGGTAGGGTCATCCTGGGGGAAAGCTTTCACTGCAAGAAAAGAGCAACATAATATATACAGGTCAAATACAAATAAACCAAACAACCTCATACGAAACAAAATTAAAACATGGAAAATAAGATAAAAGCACATTAACATGATAAGAAAAGCTGACAGTGCATGAATATCTTCAAACATTAGTGACAACATTGTTTAGAAATAACATGATAGGATATAACGACAAGTAAAACATTATGAGTGAACAATATTGATAGACAAGAAAAATATTATGATTGAACATATGAGAATAAGCTACAGGCATATTAACACACAGGTGCATCAGAAAAAAATTGACTAAAATTATACATACAGATTCACAAACGTAATTTCTCTAACAATCGCCCTTTTGTCAAATAAACATTAAAATCTGAATAAAATTTGCCAAGACAGGACTAACACCAATAAGATCAGTTCAGAACACATACAAGGATGATTTAACAGATGTAGTCATGATAAATAAGTAAAATAACAAAAGACTCTTCAATAAACAATATAACTTGATTTAGCATTACTATAGGCATGCTACACAGTGTGAATTAAGGAAGAAAATAAACCATACCCTTTCCTCTCTGACAAGAGGCTCTCTTCCTCGGAAGAAATCCAAGGGATCCATGCCTGGGGTGCTCAAACTTCCTGTGAGACATTTTTCACTCCTGTAAAATGAACAGATAGTTTCAAATCATTAGCTAGAATTTAATTATGAACAACTCTAACTAACAAACATCAGGACACAAGAACTACACAAATCATCATACAGAAATTATAGCCAAACAATGTTTTAGCACAAATCCAATGTAAAAATCATAACAACGAACACAAAAGTTATTGGATTAAAGCAATGCAAAGCTCATTTTCAGACTTTTAACAGATACAATGAGAAAATGCAGAGTAATCAGATTTGAAATAGACTAACCCACTACATGATTCCAAAACATCAGCCAGCAAGTAATTATAAACAACACTCACTAAACAAATATCAGGTACCGCAGCAACAAAAATCATCACACATCAAACAATAGTTGATAACAGATTAGAACTACAGAAAGAACCGCAAATATATAACCATAGTGTGTCAACATCACTGTAAATTTCATATCGCAATTGCATTTGTGAGCTCAAATCACAAGTAAAAATCATAACAACGAATCCAAATCTGCTTGGATGAAAGTAATCCGAAGTTCACTTTCATAGTTTTAACAGGCACAATAACAAAATGCAGAGTAGACAGATTCAAATCAGCTAAACGAACCAAAGCAAACAAAGATGCGTGTGAGGATGCAGGAGATACAATATGCAAGCAACTGCAACATCACTGCAAATTTCGGATCCAAATTGCGTTTCTGAGGTCAAATCACAAGTAAAAATGATAACACCGAATCCAAATCTGCTTGGATTTAAGCAATCGGAAGCTCATTTCCACAATTTTAACAGACACAATGACGAAATGCAGAGCAAACAGATTCGAAATAGCTAAACGAACCAAAGCAAACGAAGATGCGTAAGAGGATGCAGGAGAGAAAATAAGAAGTAACTGTTTCTACACGTATAAAATTTTCTCGGCAACCAAACAGAGACACAATGCCGATTTCCACGGAAAATGCAAGAGAGAGAGATCAAAGAGGTACCTCTGCTATTCTCTACGCCGCCTTCTCCTCGGAGCTTTCACCAGCAAACCCTACGAAGTTGATGTAGCCATTTTATATAGGAAGAGTAGGGTTTATGTCTGTTACTCTTGGCGCCGCAGGGATTGTGGGCTTCAAAATGGGCCTGAACAGAACTAACTGTGATCCTAAATGGGCCACAAGGGTCAGTCTCGGCCCATAAAAATAAACCCAAGACTGAGCCCAAAAGCCCTTTCTTCTTCTTCACATATATGATGCTCTGAGCAAGACACTGAGCAGAGAAAGCAAATAGCAGAAGAAGCAATCTATCGATGGATTTCACAGCTCTCAGAGACGCGATGGCCTCGAAATCGTACGGGAAGGTCGCCGGAATCTGCGATGGCCTCATGCTTCAGGTAACGACGATCTTCTTCGTCTTGATCTTTAGCTGGAGTTTATTCGAAAACCTAAATTACTGTAGCTCACAATTCGTTTTTGTGTTCATCAGGTTGCGACGGAGGGCATTGCTTTTCAGGACGAATGGCCCTACGCGATTCACATTCTGGGTCACATTTATGCTGATGATATGTAAGCTCCATTGGTGATTGCTTTGTGTTGTTCTTGTTGATGGTGTGGAATTGCTTTCCTGTTTTGTGGTTTTGGAAGTTGGAGTGTGCTTCATGACCCAATTTTAGTGGTTGATTGCTAGGAAAATAATTAGTTTTCATGACCCAATTTCAGTGTTTGGTTGCTGGGAAAATAATGTTTGGTAAGGAAGTATTGAAAGAAAGGAAATTGTGGAATTTTGGAAACCTAGAGAGCTGAGGCCAATAGGGGTTAGAGTTTTAGAATCATTGTGCTTCTATTTTTTTGTTATCTGAACTTACTATCAGCTGCAAAAATTATGTAGCCTATACACTTTGCTCGACAAGCTTAGAAAAAGCATAAAAGTGTGAAATTAATTGAACTTTTAACTCCCGTGAATAAATTAGTGCAAGGTTTTAATATGTAGATTTCTGGATTATTATGGAGCGAACACTTATTTTTGGAATGAGGGTTTAGAGCTTGTGATCTGTTGTTGTATGGGATTTACAGTGTGGTTGGGCTTTTATAGTTTCTCTATGTGGACTCCGTGACTTGCAGTAACAGTGCACGATTTCTCTGGAAAACAATACCTGCTGTGATCAAAGAAAGCCAGCCTGAGCTTGTTGCTGTCTGGAAAATTGGTCAGAGGCTATGGACACGGGATTATGCCGGTGTTCATGAGGCTATTCGTAGTTTTGAGTGGAGCCAAGAAGTTCAAGACTTTGTCACTGCATTCTCAGGCAAGTAATTTCTTGCCCATCTCATGTGCTTAATGTTGTACAATCTCTCATGTATTCTTTGGTATGTATCAGTTTTAAAGGTTGGATTGAGTAGTTAACTTGATTCTTTTAATCAGTTTAGATAGCTTCTAGGAATTTTGTGGCATCATAATTTGAGTTAGCTGTTTTGTTCCCTTTTGACTGAATGGATAAGGAAAGCCACAAAAGATTGGTGTCTTCGGGATTATGTGAACATGTGTGTAGTTTAGTGCATACTTCATCCAAATTGAATAAGATCCGAGGAAAACATTGAATGCTGAGAGATTCAATTTCATATGCATAGCTACTAGTGAGAGTCGTCTTTTTCAGAAGATTTTTTTTTTTTTAGAAGCTTTGATAAATTAGTTTTGCAACTCAAAGTCGTTGGACCCTTTTTAATTGAGATGGCATGATATGTAAGAAAGTAAGCAATTTTGTGTTGAAATTTAATATCTGTTAATTCGTTTTTAATAGTTGAAATGAGAAATTATTACTTGGCACGACAATTTCTTTGAACTGGCACTGATTGTTTAACGTACTTTTTCCAGAGCTTTACACTAAGAAGATGTTTAAGCTGCTCTCATCTGCTTATTCAACAATAAGCATCGAAGACGCTGCTCTCTTTCTGGGGATGAATGAGGATAATGCTGCCAGCTGTAAGCTTCAATATTCTCTTTGTCATTTGAGCATAAGTACCTTCTAATTACTGCCTACAAATACTTCAGAAATGCATACATTTTCTTTCTTTCTTTCTTTCTTTCTTTCTCTCTTTATTCACCCAATGCACAAGTTCTTGTTCTGCTGTATGGTCGTATAAATATGATGATATAAAAAGGTATCTATGTTTATTAAAAGACCCTTGGAAGAACAACTCGGACCCACAAGCTGGTTTGTTGGCTTTTGGTTGTCACAATTGGTTAGCAAAAACAAAGGTTAAATTCATGACTTACTATAAGTTGTCTAGTGTGCTACAATTACTGATTCAAAGGTGAAGGATATCTGAAAGAGTGTTCATGTTGCTCATTTGGTCATAACTTTGTTTGTGGTACTTAATAAGAACAATGTTTTTTATGCTAAATGTCGATTTTAACTTCCAATTAATGGAAACATCATCATGTCCTTCATATAATATTCCTATTTCCAAAAGGGATGGCTTCATGTAGAAGAATTGATGCTATAGTTCATCTGTCTGAGATTGTGATTCCCTAAGTTTCATGAACAAAGTAGCACTATTCATTGTGGCGCTTCTATTGTACTTTGCAGATGTCGTGCAACAAGGTTGGTCGGTGGAACCCACTTCTCAGATGCTGACAGTGAAGAAGCAGGCTATCGTGACGGAGCAGAAGCTAGACACAAGCAAGTTGCAGCGCTTGACCGAATATGTTTTCCATCTTGAGCATTGAGAAGTTTGTCAAAGATCCGAGTTGTGAATTTGTACTCGGTTCAAAGTTAGAGAACTAGTTAAAACTATGATTAGTGGTTTTGAACATACATGCAATAGATTTTTTTGGATCTTGTTGCAACTGAACTGAGTTCAATGATAGTTGTTGAAAAGATTCATTATCTGCTCAAGTCTGGCTTTAGCCAACTATTTGTGTTCTTGTATTGCCTGTGCTATATCTTTCTGGATCAAATTAACAAATGTTTTTGAATTAGCAATGCTTTGAACACCCATTGTAATTATTGTGTTATCCATTTTTATTGAAGGAGGCCCATTCAATGTTAACCCATGCATTAATGAAAAAGTGTCACAAATTTGGGCTAATTGCCATTCTGAAGAAGCAAATGGTTAAAGATGGTAAAATGATATGGGTAAAATCATCTGAACTCGATGAAGATTCGGTATTTCCAAGTGAACTAGTTATGGTAAAATTATATGAATTTGGGAATGATTCAATATTTTCAAAGTGAATTATATACGATAAAATAATCTAAACCCGATGAAAATTCATTATTTCATATAATACCGGTTCATTAACATTACAGATATTAATCGAATATATCAAAACACGAGAACTATAATATCAAAGTCGATCAAGTTATATGAATCACGTTCGTCTCCCCTAAAATATTTCTACACATAATGGCACACACAAACCCTAATTCAATAAATTTATTTATAAAATTAAAACCCTATATGAACGTAGGCTTGGTCAATAGCTAATATTAAGAATTGCTCATAATTAACATCAGATTAAGACCTTATCTTTGTTTTAATCTTCATCCTCTTGAACAAGATCTTGATAATCTTCTTGCTTGCTCATCACACAGAATTGAACAAGTCATCTCCATACAGAATTAAACAAATCTTGAACTTTTCTCGTCTATATTCATCGTTTTCTCGAGCTTTCCCAGCAACCAAACAACCCATAACCAAAAAAAAAGTCTACCAAAACATATGTACAAAACAAACTCTAGACCTTCGTGATCAAACATGTTCATGCCTTGATGGCAGTTTCGTAAATCTGACCAATGGATCGGAACTTCATCTTCCTCCGCCAGAGTGGCTCGTCGCCACCGTCGTCTCCGACAACACCAACCTTCCTCTTCCTCTTCGTGGAAACCGAGGAAGGCGAAACCTCGGACGCGTCAAAACCTCGGACCGAGTACTCCTTGCTGAGCTGGAGCAGCTGTCTCGCCGCCTCTATCTCCGTCTCCGAGAAGGTAATTAGTCTCGTCCGATAACACGCCATTTTCGGGTCCGATTCGATCTCTTGCGGGTGAAGAAAGAGATATAAAGTGACGAAAGAGGAAAACAAGAAAGCGTGTATGCATATATATATATAGACGGCATCGAGAGGCGGTTTGTTTTATTTTTATTTATTTTTCACATTAATATCTTGTGAATAGGTCACAAATACGTAATATTATAGTAATTTTATCACAAACATGTAAATGTTATTATGAATTTTCATTTATCATTGTCCTATATAAAATAAACAAAAACTATAGAAATACGTATTAAATTTGATTAGTAATATTACATACTCTAAATTTGTAGAAATATAATTCTTGTAATCAATGTATCGCTTAACAATCAGACTGGACTAGACAGTGTTTCATGACGCACACATAATTAAATAATCCAAATCAAACAACTCAAACAATAAAACGTTACTGTCCTTATATCAGGACTTATATTATATATTAACCACATGAAGATACATATTTTGAACTACTGGTCGTATTAAGGAATATAATTACATTACAAACCTCAAACTCGATGGACTTAACAAGCAGATCGGATCAGACAACAAATGTAAATAATAACATTATTATGTTCATCAAGATTTAAATTTAGATGACGAAGTGAAATAACTTCCTTAATCACTGAACTAGTCTAGGTACTTAAAACCTAACTTTAATATTTCATAATATCAAAATTACTAGTTCTCATTTTATAATCTCACTTTTTACGAATATTTAATCTTTTTTTCCTTGCTTTAAGATATCGATGGTGACTTATACGCGTTGCACCCACAGGCCATAACCGAACACACTTTCTTTTCTTCGAGTCTTAACAAACAAGAAAAACTATTAACGGAAGGACAAATATTGATTACACTAAGTCGTGGTGATTAAGATTACTGTAAACTATAAAAATTGAAATTTATTAGTGGATGTCTTAAATATTTATTATGCATATATCATAAGCTATAATCAAAATTAAGGGTGCTTACGGGTGGATAGCTCATCTATTTATCGGATTTGGTAACCCGTTCGTTACACAATGGGTTAGGTTATTAATATCCGTGGACCATCCATTTGGATTTACGGTTTTACGGATTTTTCCACCATGAATACTGGTGGTTGAGCGGGTTAACCCGGACCATCCATTTTATAAAGAATTCCAACTTATTTTACTACTTTAAACAGTATGAGGCATCACCAATTGAACAACAAATTTTTACAAAAAAAGGTAAAAGAACAAAATTAGAACAAGTTATAATACTTTGATTGATAAAATAAAATGAAGCTTGATCTCTTTCTATGGTCTTGTATCTTGGTATAATTATGTAAAACTGATAATCAAAAAACAAG
>JAYMSW010005297.1:0-10166 GCA_036897725.1 Erodium texanum
TATTGTTATATCTGCATCTATCACTATGTACAATATTTTACACATATTCCTAACTTAGCATGTAATTTATTGTCTGTCTACAAGTTAACCACAGATTCAAACTACCAACTAAAATTCTTGCCTTCTATATGTGAATGTCAGGACCTACACTCAAGGAAGATGATTGGCAATGCTAAAGAATATGGAGGGTTATATTACTTTACCTCAGAGACTCACTTGGGTAAACAAATTCAGAAACCTTAATATTCTAGTTATTTTTCATTAGCTGATGAAATAATGCTATGGCACTTTAGATTAGGTCATCCTAGTTTTGGGTATTTAAAACACTTATTTCCTGCTCTCTTCCATGACAAAAATGTTGATTTGCTTCAGTGTGAAATATGTCAATTGGCTAAACATAAAAGAGCTAGCTTTCCTCCTATTAAATATGTTTCATCTAAACCTTTATCTCTAATTCACAATGATTTGTGGGGACCATCTCGTGTGAATAACATTTTAGGCACTACATGGTTCATCACATTCATTGATGATCACACCAGAAATACATGAATCTACTTGTTAAAAGAAAAATCAAATGCTAAATACATTTTCAAAGTGTTTTACGATACGATTAAAACTCAATTTCAAACTAAGATACAAATCCTACGAATAGATAATGGTAAAGAATATTTCAATAGTATCTTGGGTGAGTTTTTAACTACTAAAGGCATAATCCATCACAGTTCTTGTGTTTCTACACCTCAATAAAATGGAATTACAGAAAGGAAAAATAGACACGTACTTGAAATTACTCGAGCTTTAATGTTTTCTATGAATGTTCCTAAAAAAAATTTGGGGAGATGCTTTGTTGACTGCTACATATCTAGTTAATAGAATGCCAAGCAAAATGCTCAATTATAAAACTCTAGTGGAAACACTTCAAACTTGTTTTCCAACAAATAAATCTTTTTCACATTTATCTCCTAAGATTTTTTACTATACTGCCTTTGTTCATATTCATGATCATAATAGAAGAAAATTAGAACCTAGAGCTATTAAATGTATTTTTGTGGGTTTTTCTCCAACACAAAAAGGTTTTATGTGTTTTCATCCCAGCTCGGGTAAATTCTATGTTAGTATGAATGTCACATTTTTTTAAAACAAACCTTCTTTTGAGAAAACTTCACTTCAGGGGGAGAAAACAATTGAAGATCGTTTTTGGGAAGTAAGTGTTATACCAATACCAGAGATTGATGTCCCTACCTCTGATCATATTTCATCTTCTAATAAAATTAATACTGGTCCTATTGAGGATCCAATTACTGATTTAAGTGTTATCCCAAGAGAGCACTCAAGGACAGAATCTATATCACCAGCATTGTCAAAATCTGAACCGAGCAATGGCCAAGGTAATTCACCACCTCTGCTGCTTTGCAATCACCTATTAACACTGGATTTTTAGAGCATTATATTGAGTCTTTTCCCAGTGATCTTTATGTGCCTATAGCCTTGAGAAAAGGAACCAGAAACTGCACTAAATTTCCCCTATACCCTGTCTCTAATTATGTTTCTTATCATAATCTATCACTTTCTTTTAGAGCTTTTTCTACCAAAATAACTGATGATGAGATTCCTAGTTTTATACAAGAAGCTCCAAGTATTCTTAAAGGGAAGAAGGCTGTTTTGGAAGAGATGACAGCTTTGAAGAAGAATGAGACTTGGGAAATAATTGAACTACCTAAAGGAAAATCTACAGTAAGCTGCAAATGGATATTTACTGTGAAATATAATGACGATGACAAGGTGGAAAGTTACAAAGCTAGGCTGGTGGCTAGGGGATTTACTCAAACCTATGGCTTGGACTTATGAGGAAACATTCGCCCCAGTGGCAAAACTTAATACTATTAGAGTTTTACTCTCTTTAACAGTAAATCTAGACTAGTAAATCTAGACTGGCCACTACTCCAATTAGATGTTAAAAATGCGTTCTTAAATGATGAATTACAAGAAGAGGTGTTTATGCAATTTCCACCAAGTTTTGACCACAAGACAAATGAGAAAGTCTATCATTTAAAAAAGGCTTTGTATGGCCTTAAACAATCTCCAAGAGCTTGGTTTGGGAGTTTTACAAAGGCCATAAAAAACCAACACTACAAACAAGCCCAGTGAGATCACACTATGTTCTACAAGCATATTCCAAAAGGTAAAATAGCTATTCTGATTGTTTATGTAGATGACATATTTATGACAGGAGATGACCATGACCAGTCAGAGTTAGACAGACTGAAAAAGTTCTTAGCTCAACAGTTTGAAATCAAAGATCTAGGGAATCTCAAGTATTTTCTAGGAATGGAGGTTGCAAGATCTTCAAAAGGGATAGCAATTTCACAAAGGAAGTATGTGTTCAGATCTTTTGACAGAAACTGGATTTTTGGGCTGCAAACCTGTCTCTACTCCGATTGATCCTAACCATAAGCTCAACAAGAATGGAGAAGACATACCAGCCAACAAAACCAGGTATCAAAAGCTTGTGGGCAAACTCATTTATTTAGCTCACACTAGACCTGATATTTCATATGCAGTGAGTATTGTGAGTCAACATATACATTGTCCATCTGAAAATCATCTAGAAGCAGTATATAGAATCCTCCACTACCTAAAAGGGAACCCAGGCAAGGAAATTATGTTACAGAAAAGTAAAAGCAGGCACATAGAAGTCTTCACAGATGCTGATTGGGCTGGATGTTCAAACGACAGGAGACCAACCAATCTTGTGACATGGAGAAGTAAGAAGCAACATTTGGTGGCTCGGAGTAGTGCAGAAGCTGATATCCGTGCCATGGCTCAAGGAATATGTGAGGGCATGTGGATAAGTAGTATTTTTAAAGAACTACAGATTAAATTCATGTCATCGATGAAGCTGTTTTGTGACAATAAATCTGCAATCAGCATTGCTCATAATCCAGTTCAACATGATCAGACAAAGCATGTGGAGATCAATAGACACTTCATAAAAGAGAAGCTAGAAAGAGGAGAAATATGCATACCATTTGTTCCAACAACAGAACAACTTGCAGATGTTCTTACAAAGGGGCTGTACAGACAAATATTTGAAAACTTCTTATGCAAGTTGGGTATGATTGACATCTTTGCACCAACTTGAGGGGGAGTGTTAGATAATTAGAAACTATGTTAATACTAATCCTAATATTTACCTATTAGTAGTAGAGACAAATATATATAATATCATAATTATCTTTGTATGTAAATAGATAAGCATGATAGCTGTAGACATTCTCAATTAGGTAGTTAGTTGTTTTGTATTTCCTATTTAAAACCTTGAAAGCTAAGAAATGAATTATCAATTCAGCCAAAACTTTCACTTTCACGCATTAGTCAACTTTATATTGCCATTATCCTTTTTCACTCAATATGGTATCAAAGGCTATCATTCTTGAAACTCTCTTATCAGTCTTTTACTGCAGATACTACTGCCTTTGTGAAAAAGGTGCTCGAACTCTAAATTTTTTTACCCTTAGCCTCTGGTTTGATGCTTCATCTCTATTCTTAAATTTCTTCACTTATATAAAAGCCTAGCCTAAGTTGTGTCTGAAGATGTGTGCATTGCTAAAAATCTATCAGTTAGATACGTCTATTTCCATAAGCCGTATTCGGAATCTGACCATGCTATTGTGATGGGATGAGGGTTCTGACGGTCACCCCCGTGACAAGATCATCAAACTTAGACAGAAGCCCATCCTCGCATTGAACACCAAACTTGTTGTTTTCACGTTCTAATTCTTCTGAATTGAACCATCTTTACTTCTGGATACCATTTTTCTCTTACATATCTTTGGTGGTTTGACAAACCGAAGAATTTATTCAGTGACACCTCAAGTTCGGTGGGATTTTGAAATATTAGAGTCCCATAATTTATGGGATTCCTATACTGGTTCTTCCTAATTACCTCTTCACGATAAGCCTTTAGTCCATGTATTAGTCAAGTTTGTATTGTTCTATCTACATAAAGGCCACCTCTTCTACTACTACAGGCAATATATTATACTATCACTCTAGAATTCAACATATTTCATGTTACACATCTTCCCATTTTACTATATGTTGTATAGCTAACTAGGTATGTAAGTAAGAACAGGTTTAACTAGTTTTATAGCCACACAAAAGCAAGGAAAAGGATGTATATTTTTCTCTTTCTAAGTGAAATATGATGTTGATGGTGGCCTTATATACATTTAAGTTAGGCATGGTGGCGTAAATAATCATTTATCTCTAAACAATTTAAGATATCAAACAAACAGAAGCATGGCTGCCTTATATAGTTAAATTTACTGGCATAAGTGATCACAAGTATTCTTGTAATCTACATGTGGTTTGGGCAAGTTTGGTGCATGAGGTTTATGACCTAGAGGGGAAGGGGTGAATCTAATTTGTTAGGGTTTCAGGGGTAACATGAAAAGAAATAATGATGAAAACCATGGTAATGGAAGACTATTATGTCCCCAGCTTAGTTTGGGAAAAAGGTTCTGCTGACAAATCTTGTTAATAAATTATCCTATGCTGGTGTTACAAGAGGAGATTGAGGCCAAACAATAGAACTAATATGCATTTCATAAAACAAAAAAGTTTTTACGTCATAACATATGAAAACTGAAGGGTTGTGAGTGTAGAAGCAAACCTTGCCCTTTTTGTTTTTAACTTCAACACTCACAAGACCCTTCCTCTCAGATCCATGAATAGGGAAGATGAGAAAACATCGCTTATTCCTGAAGGCTGGCTTGAACTTCTTTACCTGAAGCCCTCCTCCTGACATTACATAAGCTCTCAAATCCGTTCCCGTAAGAGGGGCACCCATAACCTCCAGAATCCCAGCAGATGTGTTAAGCTTTCTCATCGTGATTCGATAAACTTTATCAGGATTGATGGTGAATCTTGAGCGCATATACAGTCCCTTGAAGTATGAAAAAGAAAAAGAAGGGAAAAACTCGTGAATGTAGGATATGCTAAAATTAATTGCCAGTATCAATGCCAGAAAGATTTCATACACACATGGACTGGGAGTATTAAGAAAAGGTAAATCCATATTTCAGGTTACGCAATCCCCTCAAAAAAGATGAAGAAAAGAAAACATAAGTATAACCAATTGATTATAAATACAAGTGATCGTAGCAATTCCAACAGAATTGATCTCTGTATGCTCGCCCAGGCAAAACCAAAGTGATAAATTTGTAATAAAAAAAAAAAGTAAATTTTCCGTCAGCTAACGGGCGATATGATGCCATCCTTTATTGTGGAGTGCATAAAATTGGAAACTATAGGACAGGAAAAACTGCACTACTGATTCACAACATTGTTTCAGTAAATTGAAAGAGTCATGCTAGATCAAGTCTGAATCTAATTAAATATTGCGCAACTGTTTGTAAGGATGCAAATACTTGGCGCTTTCCTATGAGTTACAGTGACATGTAGACATTGGGTTGTTTAACAGGATACTTAGGATGCCATACCTTGTACCATCCCAATGCAAAACCCAAGGTATACATGGAACATCTCAGTCATTACTCCACATCAATGTGGGCACTGTCTTGACATGAAAACTCCAAACAAGAAAGTTCGGTTGCCATATCAATCAGACAAGAATATGGCTATTGGTCATTGCTTTTTGCTTCTTCTCAATTGAATAAAAATAGAAGTAATTGCACTATGGCCATGGAAGTAAATTCATAAATAAATCTTACAAAAGTTGAAATGCTATAAGACTGAACAGAATTTCAAGAAGTCAGAGTAACAAATACAAGAGTGACATTGTTCCATCCATAAGCATCCACACAAACAGATTGACTTAAGATCAGAACTTGCAATGAAGTGAAGCAAACAGCATATCATGTATTTCCATTAAAAGAGTAAAATTAAGGAAAGCATGACACAATGAAAAGAAAGAGAAAGACTTACAGCAAATGCAACAATGGCAGAAGAAAGAGCAAGAAAGCCATACTTGGCCATACCCTCGGAGAGTCCAACGAAGGTGTTGGCAAGGCCAAACATAATCCTCCATAGCAAAGCACAAGCGATCACAGCTCCCACACCAAACAGAAACAGAGAATTCCTCCTGAAAAAGGCATCAACTTGCAGACCGATGGCCTCGCGGTATCGGGAGAAAGCGGAGGTAACTGCGGAGGCGGGCTTTTCAAAGACCGCTTTCGCATTGCGAAAATCGGGAGGCCGGAGCGAAAAATGCCTCCGACCCAGTGGCTCGAGACCGAGACCACAAGTGGTTCTGGGTTTATTGACGAAAGCAAAATTCTGGGAGTTCGATTGGGAGGTGAAATTGGAGCGGAAGAGGAAAATTGAAGGGTTTTGATGAGGATGGGAGGTGGGTTTTGGCGGAGGAGAAATGGACTTCGAGAATCCTCCGCCGCCGCCGATGGCTCCCGAAGGGCGGTGATGAAGATTAAAATGTAGCCTGAGAAGACCGAAACCTTTAATAGCTCTTGAGGAACGCGTCGACATGACTCGATCTCAAACTCTATTGGGTTGGGAGCCGATCTGGAGTCCTCTGCCGATCAGATTTACCGGTTCGTCTGATCCAGCAAAAGCTCAGTAGGAGCAAGCTTGCTTGATATTGCTGCTGCTGGTGGAGGCAGAAGAAGCAAGTGAAAAGGAACGACGCCTTTTTCTTCTATTCACTACGTGGGTTTTTCCTTCCTTAATGTTTATAACGGGCTTTTCTTACTTGGACGTTATTTGATTAAAAGTTTGAGATAAATATATCTACGGTTATTATTAAATATATACGAGGTAGGATTTATTAGAAACCATCTTTTAAGTTATAAACTAGAGAACCAATATAAGTCATCCATAATTTTATCCAACAACTTACATGATACCGCATCATCTACCAAAAAATAACACTTTTGTGCGTCCACACTTGTATCAGGGGAACAATTGTCAATTGGAGCGACCAAAATACGTAGGTGATAAAACTTGTGCATCCAGGTGATAAATGCAAACGTTGATTAATAGGGGAAATTACATTTAACTACACTTAGTTATTCGCCTATTTCACTTAACTACACTTAGTTAAAAAATTTACATCTAGATACACTTATCTTTTTTTTAATATCACCGTTACACAAGTCTGTTAGTTTTTCCATTAAAAGCTCCCATGTGACATGCATGTGACACTCTTTTTTAATAAAATACCAATTCTACCCTTTAGTCAAAAAGGAAAACAAAATAAAAAAGCAAATAAGGGTTCAAGGTTATAGGACGATGGCTTTCCTCCTCCATCTTGACTTTTGGCTTTCCTCCTCACATCTTTGCTTCAGAAATCGAAAGAGAGGGCATCTCATCGGAACAACAACGACGTGACATCCATGGCCGAGCTCGAGACGTCGGTGTGGCCGTAGTGTGATGGTCCAACTCTGTGGCAGGGTATTCACCAAATGAACGACGACACGATGGCAGATTGAGATTCGTCGGGGTTTGTCCAACTCTGCAGTCGTAAAGCCTCTACTCGAGCTCGACCATGGATGAGAAGAGAGTGTGATGGTCGAGGACCCACGGTTCCGGTCAGATTTGGGCTTCTCTGATGGAAAATTGGTGGTTCCCTCTTCGCCTCATCCACAAACCCAACCTCTGTGTACTGTCAATTGACTTTCTGTGCATCGTTAATTTGGTCCTCTTCTTCCCCAATTTCGAGATGCAAATTCAATGGTTATGAAAGGGTAGAAAGAGGGTTAAGGGTAAGGTTGGGGGTTTAGAATTGAAGCGGGTTGAGGGTTTGACATGGGTTTGGGGTTGAAGGTTCGGAATTGAAGGGGGCTGAGGGCTTGATAAGGGTTTGGGGCTGAGTAAGGGTTGATGGTTTAGGGATTGATTAGGGTTATGTGGGGTTATGTAAGGCCATATTAGGGTTGAAGGGTTATTTGTGGCTGTATTATGGTTTGACTATAATTTAGGGTTTGACTTTCAAGGTTCGTGGGTTGATTATGATCATTTAGGTTTCAATGAGGGTTTGAATTAATATTCAATCTTTTTTTAAAAAAAATATCACCCTAATTTGGGGTTCAGATATATATATATAATCACATCAATTTTTAATTGCTTTAATTTAAGGTTTGACCGAGAATGTCAAGCAAGTTTGGGGTTTGACTAACATAGTTTAGGGTTTGACTACATGGGTTTGTGGTTTGACAGTCAGGGTTGGTAGTTTGATTGCCTATTTAGGGTTTGACCATGATGTGTGTTTAGGGTTTGACTATAAGGGTTGGGGTTTGACTTCAAATAGTATGGATTTTTAAAATGATTTAGAATCTTTTTAAAAATTATTATTCAGTTTTTATTTATTTTAGGGTTTGACAGAAGTTAGGGTTTGACTAGGATTATCAATGGCATATTTATTGGAAATTTGATTACTAATAAGGGGTATTTTGGACTTTTGACACATCTTGGATGAAAAGTTAACGACTTAGACTAACGGTGATACTAAAAAAAAGTTAGGTGTATCCAGATGTAAACTTTTTAGCTAAGTGTAGTTAAGTGAAATAGGCGAATAGCTAAGTGTAGCTAAATGTAATTTTCCCAAAAATAAACGCTCAAAACGCCAATCCCAAAACACAAATTATCAAAAACCCACAAATCAGATAAGTAAATTAATGGTACCCAAAAAGCAAAAGACCTAAAAATAGGATGATCAAATATACCCAGATGAGCCCAAAGCAAGGAAGAGTTGGATTTGTAGATGGCATCGCAAGAACGCGAAAAAAAAGCCTATACAGTCTCAATTGAATGCATGTCGAATTCGGAAATGGTATTGAAATGGAAGGGCTTGCCCTAGACCTTGCGCTTCAGGTAGTAACTGACCAGTTCCTTGTCCATCGGATCGAACCAAAATCCCAGAACCAGCGCCGTCGTCGATGATGTATCGCGACCCATGTTGCAGAATCGGTCGCCGAGTACCGGGTATGAGGCAGATTTCATTTTGGGGGAAAATAGCCGGAGAAAGTGAGGGAGAAGAGAAGGAAACACCTTGTGGTGGTCGAAAATGAAGATTAGGCCAAATCCTTGCCACCGTAGAGTTGGAACAGAAACAAATAAAGGAGAAGAAACGGTATGACAGTTCCATGAGAAGCGAACCCACACAAAGTTAGGAAATAACGAACTTTTTTCTGAGAAACAGCGTGAGGGCACCAAAGTGCTAAGTGGACAAAATATTTTTTTAAAGAATATGTCCACTTGTTAATTTAGGATTATAGATAGATAGATTTAAAAAATAAAATAGTGATATTTTGTTTTACGAGGAATGTGCAAGTCCATTTGATTATTGTGATATTGTTATCTCAACAACTCACAAAAGTCTCGTAGGTTTTAGGGGAGGTTTTTGAGGAAAAGATAGATTTTGTTGTTTATGCATCATTACAATAAGGGTTAATTTCAAAATATTACAATGTAAGAGTGACTAATTTCACATACTTACAGTGTTACTTTGTCTATCTCATTAAGTTACAATAAAAAAATTTAAAAATGAAAATCCGTTAGTGTTGACTAACCCTGTTAGATTTATAGTGAAATGCCCAAAGTACCCTTACACAGTAAAAATATAAAATTTCAAATACAACTACCTTGACTTCTTGCACATACTCACCGGCAATGATCGCCAGATTAGTAATTTTGGGTTTTTGAGTAACTATCTCAAGCAGCGAATCAATACTTCCTGGATCCCTATCAACGCCCCTCAACCTCGACGTTGCCGTCGTATTGCTCCGAGAAGCGACGGGTAATGGTCGGCCATTGATAATGGTGCTCCGGACAGGCTGTTTTGACAGTCAAGGATGGATGCCGACTCTCCATTTGCAACACCATACAAAGAATGAACAATACCCTAACCTTAATTGACCTTTCTCTACGAAAAATCCATCAAAATTATCACCAATAATGGAAAAAAAATACAATCCTGGACATGAAAATGGATATGTCCGATGAACTTGGAGAATCAAAAACCCTATTGTATATTTTACAAGAGATTTGAATCTCATACTGTAATGAGAAAACAAGCAAGCAATGGAGTCTCCTAGTGTGTGGTATCGACGAATTTGGGGATCTTGACGCTTTCGGCTTCTCTGTAATTTCTCCGGTTTCAATCCGGCAACTCCTCTGGGTATTGACAA
>JAYMSW010005298.1:0-10166 GCA_036897725.1 Erodium texanum
CCTTTTAACCTTTATCCCCTACCCTTTCTCCATCTTTATTTTCCAACTTACCTTTTGCCCTTGTCCACACATCCTCTGTGTCCTTCCAATTTTTCCTATCATTATGCAAAACATGCCTACTTACTCCACCTATCTCTTCATTTATGTTTAGCTGTAAAAAAGACCCTCTACTACCAATTCTCTCTGCCCTTAGATCTTTTGAGTACATCAAAAGCTCATGCCTGTGTTCCTCTGGGCAATTCCTCAACATATGCCCTATTCTCCCACACCCATAATAATATTTTCGCAATATTTCATACCTAAATTCAACCAAAGTGGCTTCCTTTTGTCCTCCTATATTTAGCCTCAGATTTTTCTTCAAAGGTTTAGTTATGTCTAATACTACCCGAATCTGCATATATTGCCCCCAACATCTACCATCTACATCACAATCCACCTTTTCGCATCTCCCCAAATTGTTCCCTATGAGCTCCCCTACCTTCTTCGTCATTCCTCTGAACGGTACATTATGAACTTGAACCCAGAAAGCCGTCTGTGTGAACTCCATATTCTTTGGCTCATCCTCGCTACCAAACAGACGCAACACAACCAAAGAATTGTGAAAAGCCCACGGCTCCATATCCAAAACCTATCTTCGCTCTCTTTCTGTCGGGAAGAAGAAACCCAACAGATCCTTTCCTATTGATTTAGTTATCAAGCCCTTGATCTTCCACGCCTCCTTCATAACTCCACATACCAGACCTTGATTTATGGGCCGATCTGAAATTACCTTTCTCGCTAGCGCTATAGAGTATTTTGCCCCTTCTGACTCCAGCTCCTCCACATCTATCTGCAATTCGTCTTCTTCCTCTCTATTTAGCACTACTGTAGACAACCTACCTTCAAGCTGGTCCATCCCAGCTCCACCCGGAACCAAAAATTTCGACAATCAAGCCGCACCAAAACGACAAAGAAACCCTAGACTCTCTTTGGAGAGAGCACACCAATATTTTCAATAGTTCATCAAGTACCCAAATAACATTTTAGTTTTAGTTAATATTTTTTTTAAAAATGTAGATTGAAAAAATTATAGCTTTTAGCATGTACTATGGTAAAGGTGCAAGCGAATGTGACAATATCTTTATTAAAATGATATGTGCATGTCTCCTTCTCAATCTTTTTCTCTAATTCCCATATCATATAGAATCCAAAATTAGAACTAAGAGCACCAGAAAAAGTTATCATGGTCCTGCACGGATCCCTTTGACAGGGTCTTAAAGGCCTTCGTGTCTTGATGTCCAAGATACATTACCTATAGAACCTTAGGCATTTCATCCTATATGCAATATATCTTAGCGACTCGTCCATCATGAACCCACCGCTTTCAAGGCCATGTCGATATGCTTGTTGGAGCCAGATAGCTTATGTGGTGCCTTTATTTATGTTATGCGAATCTATTTGATGTAGCAAATAGGGAAAGCGAGTGAGTAAGAAACGTGTGTGCAACTTAAATAGACATATGCCTCCACCAATATCTCACATGCCAAAAAGGAAGCCCGTTTTGTATCATAATACAATGTGGACAATTTATATTGTAATCGGTTAATGGATGGACAAAGTATGTAACAGTTATTTGTCGTGTGGATGATTTATATTGTACCTGGTTGTTTTGTTGATAATTTATATTGTATCTCGCATGATAACTTATATTGTAATTGATTGTTATTTGAATAATTTATAATGCAGTTTATTATCACGTGGAAAATTTACAATGTAACTGATTGTTTGTGGACAATTTATATTGTAATCGATTATTATATAAATAATTTGTATTGTAATTGATTGTCATGTGAATAATATTGGGATATTGTTATATTTTTTTTATTACGTATTTATTACTTTGTGGATAATTTATGTAATAAATTATTAACAATTTTCATGAAGAAAAAAAAATTTAATCGAGCACAATCATTTAATTTGCAAATTCTTTTATTTCTAATGATTAATCTCTAAATTAATTATATAGAATTTTACCTTTAGACTTTTGAGATTTGAATCCTATCCGTTCCACACTCCCTGAGTGGTCAGGCAAAAAGTGATCACTTAAGCATCATTAAGTTCTTTACAAGACACAAATTAACAACTTTAATGTTACCTAACTCATCAACACAATACTATACATTTGTACGTTATCAAGTGAGAACACTTGTAATGTAGGTGGCGGCAGAGTCGGATAGCGTCTTAGAATTTTATTTGTTAATGTTAACAATGAGATGTGTAGAAAGTTGACATGATTTGATGCATATAACAAATAATTTGTTTAGAATCAAAAGAGAAAGTGTGTAAAAGGTAGAATGGGTTGAGTTGATATTGAGATGAGAACTTAGGTTCCAAAAAGACCACAACCTAGTTTTCTCAGAACTGCATCAACAGGCAACAATTCATTATTCAAGTAACATGATAATAGATATCTATTTTATTTCTCACACCATGCTGAGACCAGCAGCCAGTAACAGCATTCATACACAGCCCAGAGTAGTTAAAGTATTACACTAAAGGCATGACATCATATACTTCCAGAGCGATTTAACCCGTGTTCTGGAGACCGGCGGCAATACCCTTCATGGTCAGAATGAGTGTGTCCTCCAAGCCCGGGGCATAGTCGCTTGTCGGGTTCAGCTTCACCAGTTCATCTGCAGGCTTACCCGATTCCATAATCTCCTTGGACAAGTGCGGCCGTTGCTTCACATGGTAGGTTGGATCCCGGATCCTCTTCAGCGTGTACGCTTGGCACACATTCAGAGTTGTGATATATGAATCACGCAGGCGCAGCCTCTGCTTCAAGTAAGGGTCACCTTCCAGGAGATCTTTGTGTCCAGCAATCTGCACAAAATACATTTACAGTTATTAACAGCAGCAAGTACTAGTAGGTAATGAGAAGATGTACATTTTCATTACCTGGAGCAGAAGGCTCTTAGTTTCTTCATAGTTGGCCCTCAACTTCTCCCCAAACGACCACAGGTCTTCAGAAACAAGAAGCTTGTCATACAACGCAGCTATCCCTGGGTTCCCCTTGGCGAAAACCATTTCAACCAGATCGATGGTGACCCTAAAGAAAGGCCACTCATTGTACATCTGCTGCAGCATGCTCAGATTCTTGATGTCCTTCTGAATAACATGCTTAAACGCCGCTCCAAAGCCTAGCCACACAGGAAGATGGAACCTCGTCTGTGTCCATGCAAAGATCCACGGGATGGCTCGAAGCGATTCGATGCCCCCACTTGGTTTCCTCTTTGAAGGACGACTCCCTATGTTCATCCGACCATACTCCAGCTCCGGCGTAGCCTACAACAATACCATTAAATTATATAAGTACATCAATAACAAGAAAGCTTTCATTACAAGAACAATTTAGAAGGGCTTCTTATTCTTACAAGGCGGAAATACTCGACAAAACGGGGTTCTTGGAAGACAATAGAGCGATCCTCCTCTGTAGCAATACCAGCCATTTCATCCATGAGGGCGCGCCATTCGGGTTTTGGTGAAACAGGGGGATGCATTCCGTGCTCAAGAGTAGCAGCTGAGAAACGCTGCAGTGTTCGGAAGCACAAGTGCTCCTCCCCAAATGATTGCTCAATAACTTCACCTTGAACTGTGACACGGAGAGAACCGTGCACCGTGTCAGGAGGTTGAGACAAAATGGCGAGATGGGTGGGACCGCCTCCTCTCCCAACGGTCCCACCGCGGCCATGGAACATGGTTAGCTTCACTCCATATTTCTTAGCGACATTGATCAGTTCCTCCTGTGCCTTGTACAGTTGCCATGCTGCAGAGAACCTTCCAGCGTCTTTACCAGAATCTGAGTAACCAATCATGACTTCTTGCTTCCCATTGATCCGGTTTCTGTACCAATCAATCGAGAAGAGCCGGGCCAGAGCAGCAGGAGCAGCTTCAAGGTCTGCAAGCTTCTCAAACAGAGGAACGACTCGTAACGGTTCCTTCACGTGACACTCACGTTGAAGGAGCTCGACCGCGAGTACATCGGATGGCACTGTGGCCATCGATATGATGTATGCTCCAAAGTTGTCTGCCGGGAGCTCCGATATGACATGGAAAGTGTCAAGAACATCAGCGATTTCCTCAGTCTTGGGGAGATCGGGGCCAAACAGGGGCCGCTTGCCGCTGAGCTCAGAGAGGAGCCATTCCTGGCGGCATTCTTCGGACCACTCTAGATAGGAACCAATTTCCAGATGCTGGGTGATGGCGTCCATGACATCAGCGTGACGATCAGATTCTTGCCTGATATCGAGTCT
Organism: Erodium texanum; assembly: GCA_036897725.1. Taxonomy (NCBI): domain Eukaryota; kingdom Viridiplantae; phylum Streptophyta; class Magnoliopsida; order Geraniales; family Geraniaceae; genus Erodium; species Erodium texanum. Next base: position 4,293 of record JAYMSW010005298.1, read on the forward strand.
CACAAGGGAGAGCCCAAATGTGGAGACTTGTCTCAGGAAATCTAGAAGGCTTCCATCAGCTATTTGGCGGTCACCACAAGAGCATAGTGATCTGTAACACAATTCGAGAGGCTCCAAGAACTGCTCAACATTGACAAGATTTTCCTCCTCGGGAATATCAGAGTGCCCATGAGCTAACAAATGGCGAGAACGTTCACGTGTTTGATACAGTTTGTCTCTCAAATCACCAAGAATCACACGGTATGGTTCATTTGGCGGAATTTGCTTCCAGAATTCTGCAACATAAGGTCAGTCAGAACCATGCAACATCAAGTCAAAGTGTGAATATCATCATCTAGAGCTAGTGATAAAGAAAAATAAAAACAAGAACGTAGAGAAGTAAACTTAACCATGACAAATAACATACAAATTACCTATATAGTGTTTTGCATCTTTCTTAGAGGATCTATGCAGTAGATCTGCTCGAACACGAAGCTCATCACTGCAGCGCCACATAGAAAGCTGCCATCAACAAGTAAAGAAAGAAGATGATTTGTGTGTTAAATTCTACAAAAACTCACAAGACCAAGCAAAAGACACCTAAATATGAGTAACAAATACCTCAAACATGAGATCCTCTATTTGTGAATAGTACAAGTTAGCAGCCATCATTCGGGCCAACAAGCAAACATCTCTTGTGACTTCAGGAGTGACCCTTGGGTTACCTACACAACTCAATGTGTTATATACAGATGACACTAAAATTCTTGTAAATAAGACATTTGAGAAGTAGCATACATACCATCACGATCACCGCCCATCCAAGAAGAAAACTGAATGAGTGGGGCATTGTAAGGAACACGTTCATTGATCCCTATGTTCTTGAGAGCAGTGTCGACACGGCGCAAGAATTTAGGGACGCCCTTCCAGATTGTTTCATGGAAGTAACTCATTCCCGCCCTCATCTCATCTTGTGGGGTCGGAGGAGTCCTACGGATTTCATCAGTACGAAATGCAGCTTGGATCTGCATTTGATGAAAAAAAAAGGTTAATGATATAAAAAACAAAAGCAATAGAAATCTAAATGGGTGGTGATAATTACCTCTCTCTGTAAAGCCTCATCAAGCTCCTGCTTATCATCAGGGGTAATATCTTTGGCATACAACTGGGCCAAGCAGTTTCTTATCCTGATCAAATGAGAAAGATAATATAAGAACTCATGCTGCCAAAGTTTTATACATTAACAGAGGCTAAAATATTCAACTGACTAGCAAAGAAATGTAAGCAAACTGTAATGAAACAAGAATCAAACCAAAGGGCCCACAATAGTAGGAACGGGAAACAAACCTGCCGTGCTTCTGAAGCAAGGATCTGCGCACTGATTGAGTGGGATGGGCAGTAAAGACCAGATCTACGGTTTGATTCTTCAGAGCATCAAAAACTTCTTCTGGAGACTTCTTCAGGTCCACCACAAGTCTCTTCAAAGTTTCTTCAATGTCTGATTCGGTCGTTGCATTGTTCTCATCGATAAAGTCACCCTTTTTCAACTTAATCCGTCGACGATATGCAATCTGAACCTCCTCAGCCAAGTTGGCCAAGTTAAGCATGTGAGCAAAAGCTTTAGCAATCACAATGGAGTCCCCAGGATCCAAACTAGTGAGAACACTTCCCAGCTCCTCCAGCTTTTGGGGTTCATGCCTTCCTTCGTACTCAGCAGATAGCTCGTATAACTCTTGAACCTGAACAGATTAAACATTACAGATCAAACTCATCAAGATTTCTACTGCTGATGCTTCTCTTGATACAATGTTCATCACAAACTAGTATTCTCCGTTCATTACTATATAACTTGCAAGAATGAAACTTCAACTATGCATCAAAATTAACTCTAAATATCTTTGGAACACCATTTTATTTGCAACCTGTACAATGTTAATCTAGTCTGAGAATAAATAGTTGATCAGCCTACATGGAAGGAGACTTATTAATCACATCAGTGTTTTGTGGAGTATCCACGGATCCCATTAATACACCAACCAAAGCTATCAAAGCTAAAAAAACAATTATCTACAACTCGGTCTTAAAACCCCACAAAAAGTTTCATACTTTTAACATGGAAATTCAACAATCTCCCAACAGAAAATCTAAGTGTTTGGCACAAATTTGAACCTACCATCCTCCTGCAAACAATCCAAATACAGTTGAGAAAAGATGAGAGGTTGAGTACTCACAGTTTCCTTAAGATCTTCTCCGTGTAGATCCTGCAAGATATCGAGAAACCGATCGAGAAGCAGAGCATCATACTCCACCAACTTGTCATCCTCACTAACTTTGGCCGGAACCAAAGCCCGAAGCTGAGCGTCAATAGACGCCAACTTCTCCAGATTTCGGGTAGCCATTACTCACCACCACCTGCAGCTTACTTAGCAGAAAGTCTGTGCGACCACCAAATCGGAAACCCAACACATCAAATCAACAAACCCAACAATCAATCACAAAACAATCACGACCCAGAAACACAAAATCGACACTTTACTGAAACCCCACTTGCAGAAATTAAAAAAAAATGCAGTTCGTGATGAACAAACGTTCTACCTGCAACTGGGTATGTAGAAAGAGTTGGGGAAAAGATGGATGTAAGACAGAAAAAAAGAGGAGAGCGTAGTGAGATCCAAGGCACTGGTGTGGGTGGGTGCAAGAAGACTACAAGGAAAATTAAAGTCGGGGAAGGATAATTCGATTTTTCCAAATCCTAGCCCAAGTTGTGTTTTTGTTGCACTCCTTAGTGAATAAAGTAATAAAATTTGTGTTCTTTTTTTAATTTAAAACTAGATGGACGGTCGCGTGTGGGTGTCTAATATCTTAATATATTGAAAGTAATATTAAATTAAATCAACTATCCAAATACATTGTAATGTTCAAACTGTCATGTAATTTTAATGCATGATTTAGATTCAAAACATAATTTGTCATACATGTTTACTTAGAAGTCTAAGTAATAAAAGACCAAAGGTTAAACTATAGTGCTTCCTACCCATTGACTTCAATTCCCAGTTCTTGCTTTCTTTGTTGTCTGAAATATCATAGTTTGTAAGGTGTATTAACTCTTACATCAATGATATACATATGAAAGGTAGACTATTAAGTAGATGAAGATTGAACTTGATCATCATCAGATATGTTGACTACTTCACTTGTAAATGGATCCTTCGTTTGTTGACCCGACAGTTGACAACTCTAATTGCAATTTGATTGACGGGAATTGGAGACTTCCTATACATAACATCAAATAAATTAGTACATATTTAACTGTTATATAAATGGTTATATGTAAGGTGATCGCTATAATGCTACATACTTCCATTTTAATGATAAAGGGAATAAGTTTTGACAAAACCATTAATTCTTTTTAAATTTTACATATTGGAAAATAAAAAAACATTCAATTGATTCAACATTCTTTTTAATTCTTTTTACAAACAAAAAAAACCCTTTATTTTTTAAAAAGAGTGTTTTTTATTTTTCCAATATGTAAAATTTAATGTTATCATTGACCATAGATGAAAATAAATTATCGACACCATCCAATATATTTTAGTTCACTTTAATAACATGTTATAAAGTATGATACGATGGACTGAAATATAATTTCCCCATAGATTAACAATTGAGTCAATTTCATTATACATAATAAGAAAATATATATGATATGAACATTGATTTTGGAAATGAACCACAATTTTCCATCACCTCAAAGATCTCAACTCTTTACAATTATGGAAGCCGCTTAGTCTCCTTTTTGAATCATACCAGTTTAAGGAGATTCAGAAATCACTCACATTATGATGCATAAACTTTAACTGTTAAAACAACTAAATGAATCATACATCAATTAAAAACATGAAAACACATATCATATATACAAATCTACAGAATCTATGGAACATGTGTTGTTCCAAAATTACATAAGCATCTATATAAAAAGCGAACATGTGTCTTTTCAGAATCACTCACTAAATGAAACACTAACTGTTTGACATTGTCGATGCAGATCCAGCTAAAGAAAGACATTTCGAAGACAAAAACATAAAGGATGTCTCCAATTACATATAGCTTCAAATGGTCAGCAAATGATTAGCAACGGATAAGATACATTAACTGTCTGTAACTAACTTGTATCTAAAGAACCAATAAGAGCACACTTATCTTCCATGTATGCAAAATCAGCACCGATTTTATCAACTTTTGTTAAATGTAATGACAGTAAAAATGTTATATTTAACAACCCAGCTTATTCAACAGCAAAACTCTAAAATTTATCATAAAAATCAATTCATGCACAGAAACCAAAAATAATAATTAATTGATTAAAAAATAATAGGTTCTAAATATAAGCCCATCTCTCTTTTTATATTTCAGCCCAAGTATAATAAAAACCCAGCTAATTTAATAACAGAACCCTAAAATTTACCTTTCTCAATTCCTTATCCCTTCTCTACATGCAAATTGATTCGCTTCCTTCACTTTCCTTTTCTTTCTCACGAACTGCAATTTCATTATCTAACTCCATGGTCCTTTGTCCACTTTTTCTTGAAATATGTATTCTCATTTTCAATAAACCTTGTTGGCAGTGGGGGAGCCCACTCTTAAAGTGAGGGGGACACTAATTTTTTTTCCTCAATCATAAATAACATTAAGATAATGTAAAATAATTTTTTAAATATTAAAATTACATAAAAAGATAATAAATGGTTATTTACTATACATCTTGACGTCGAAATTTTAGCTAGCTCTAAAATAAAGCTCAAGCTTAATTTCAACTCGACCGTTTCGTTTAGCTTTTCTTTGTGAATGTTAGTACAAAATAAAAAATATTTTGATTTTTTCAAAGGTTAAAAATATTTTTATTTTATTGAATGAATCATACATATTAATAATAGATATAATAAAAACAGGAAATTATTAGACTTTTAGTGACTAACTACAATCAGGAAATCTAATTATAAAAAATATAACATAAATGAAAAGTTAATAAACTTCTAAATCATAACTAAATTTAGGCTAAATTTAGTTAATAAAAACCAATGTGATTGTGAAAAATAGATATGAATATGATTCTGCTCGGTGAAGACATGAATTAGTAGAGGAGTTGTGAAAATTTTATTTTGTTTTGACTGTTTATTTTAAAGTATGTGGTAGGAAGAAATCTAACAGAAAGTAGACATCAAATGAGTTTACCAATAGAAGTAGTAATGCACTTGTTATGTTCAAAATAAAAACCAATGTGATTGTGAAAAATAGATAAAATGTATGTTTTTGTGAGAGGTATATATCTATATATATAGAGAGAGATCATGTCATAAGAACCATTACAAAAGATGATTATTCATTTTTCCTCTCTCTATACTTAGATTTCTTATTGTTATTGTGCCAATTCCTATACTATTTTTTTTTGGAATCGGAGAAAGTTTTTGCTGCCCTTCATTTCGGTCTTGCATGTCTGTTTCCTCATCTGGGTCCTGCCCATTTTTCTCTTCTGGCTGTGAATGGTTTTGTGGCTTTTTCAGGTCGGTTTCGAAGAGGATTTGCAAAAGTTGTGATTTTTCCATTGAAATTTTCTTTGCTTTTCTTGTTCTCTTGCTTATTAGGTTTTGATTCACAATGCTGTTTGTGGGCATTTTTCTGCAACCACATGACCCGTTTCTTCTTTGATCTCTCTTTCACTCTGGCATAGGTCGTCGAGGACATGAAGGCCTCTTGCAAGTGCAGCTCCTCCGCGTATTTCTCATCAGAAATTGGCAGGACCTCGTCCGAATCAAATAGAGGAATAGAGCATAAAAGTAAAACTCATTGACATAGAGGTGATGATCATAAGCCGAGGATGATGAAGCCATC
>JAYMSW010005299.1:0-10165 GCA_036897725.1 Erodium texanum
GCTCCCACCCGTGTATTTCTTGTTTCTTGTATATCTAGCCGTAATGTGTTCAAGTGAGTGAACATTAATGAGTGAACATTGTTTGATAGCAGGGAAGGTGCCACAAGGATCGATCTGGGCTTGAGGGACCATGGACTCAGAACCCTCTTATCTTTGACAACTCTTACTTCAAGTTGGTTTACTTGTTTCTACCATTTCTGTAGAGCCTAGATCAATGTATATTAGATTTTATATGTTCATTGTTGTTTGATTTTACTAGGGAGCTGTTGAGTGGTGAGAAAGAAGGTCTTCTACAGATGGGTTCTGACAAGGCTCTTATAGCTGATCCAACCTTCCGTGCATTAGTCGAGAAATATGCTAATGTAACTAACATATTCTTGTATTCTATAAATCGTATATGCATGATGTTTGTGAATAAATGATGCTGATCATACCCTTTTTACAGAGCGAGGATACCTTTTTTGCGGACTATGCAGCAGCGCATATGAAGCTTTCTGAGCTCGGGTAGGTTTTCAAATTCCTTTGAATTTTATTTCTGGCAATGGTGATGCTGATAGTTTTGGCTTGTTTTTTGTCAGATTCGCTGATGCTTAGGCCGATAGATGGATGGTGAAACCCTGGAGTGTGCCAGATCCTTGTTTCTTTTGTTTTCATGAAAGACTTGTTTAACCTGTTTTTATGGTTGTTTTATCGTTTTATTAGCCTCGGCTGCGTATAGAAGTAGCTGATGAGGATAAATTACTTGCCCGCTCTTAAATTCAAATAAATATGAATTTAGTCTACAACATGTTCTCTTTACTGTTTTCAAGAAAAAATGTCTCTCATTCGCCATACCGCCCAATTCATTGATGCAGTTCATGCACACTATACATATTTACAAACCATTGAGGAAAGTTGCAAGAATGTAACCATTATAACCCATATCATACAAATTTACGAACCATGAGAAATTGTGATAGTTCATACAAATTTACCTACCGTGAGAAAAAGCTGCAGGGTAGACCAATTAAAGGCTACAAAATTCACGGTATTATTGATTTCCATAATGAGAAATGGAAGTAAAATTGCCATTATCCATAAACAAAAATGCAAAATCATTTCTATCTTGTGTATCCTCCCCAAAACTTGCATAATGATCAACTATCATCTTTATATTGATATATGATTTTACATTCGTAAGTCAATGTGTGACCACCCCTATACTTGGTTGAAAGCCTCCTGTGAACAACTAATCCTCATCCTCGGCCAAGGTCGCAAATGACAGAGGTCTGAATTTGTAGCCATCACCATGGTAGAACTTGTTCTGAAATTCAACCCAATGAAGACGAAGAGCATGAAGGAAAGCACTGAGGGTCTCCATCATCAGTAATATGAAGGCTGTTGCAAAGGCAAAAACTCCTAGCCCCACTAACCTAATCACAATGCTGTCATACCTGCAACAACAAACACACAGTTGAGTAATGGTTTCACAGATAATCAACAATACAAAGCTGCATACATGCATATGCCTGAAAGGAGAGAGAATGTGCTTCTGCTTTCTCTCTCCTTTCAGGCATATGCAAGTACTAACACTGTATTGTTTGATCTTTCCAGACAATTGGGATATTGGAAACAGACACAGATACACTAATGTTAGGACCCTAAACTGCCTATGCCTAACCCAAATCCCATTTATATGGAATTGACCTATTCTAATTGGTAGACGCAGCTTTGAATATATTTTTAGTGTAAGGAAATGGAAAAGGGTGTTCTGGTCTAGATTTTCATGCAAAATGAATGGTGAAAACAAAGATATCACATAATACTTCAAATTACTCACCCCCAAGCAAGGAGAAGTACTTTCTCATAGAAAACGGTTGATAGTTCTGAGTGCGCCAAACTGCATTTGCAGTAATATGAACAGTATCAATTAAACAAATGTAGAAGAAGAATAAATTAGTAAACATGATTTAAAAACCAACTGTGTACCTCAAAGCCCAAAGCCGAAGATAAGAAGCTGTATTAGATACTGCTCCCAAAACAAACTCTATCGAGTGTATCATTTGGTGCACAAATACCTCGCTGAAATTAAACTCCTCATAATGGTCTCGTGCAGAATCAGGTTCTTCTTCAAGATCCAGCTCCGATGTGCCAAGCATCCCATAGGAATGGCCTTGAAACCTCTAGAAAAGATCATCAATAAAAATATTTTAACTTCTCAAGACGGAACTCAGTTGATTATGCTAAAAAACTTGGATACCTAAGCATGCTCACATTATTTTATGAGTTCCCTGAGTTCAAAAGAAAGCATAAGAAAGAGCAATATAAGGTACTTTATGGAATTTAAAAAAAAATCATTTTTTGACTAATAAGAGATTCATATAATGATGTCCATTCTTAGCAAGGGCAAATTATTTTTTGAAGTCATTGAAGCAAGTGACAAAATCATCTTTCTAGTCCACATTCTTTAGATCAATTTCAAATATGATATAATGACATTATGACTCATGTATGATGTTGGCAATGTTTGAAATGCAATGGGGTAACTTAATCAATAGTAGGGGCAAAAGAACATGGAACCATAGTAAAACAGCAAAAGAACGGATGGAAATTATAATTTCAGCTAGGAAGTACCTCTTCATGACGCTTCTTCAAAATAAAAGGCTTTGGAAAGAGCATCCATGGAACTGCAATCAGAGCCAAAAGCAATAACAGAATCTGCAACAGTCAAACAGAACATACTACAATGATCAACAGAAACAAAATGATCAACTCATGGACTGCAACGACAGAAAAGAATGGAAATCATGCCTGAAGTGGTCTCTGGCCCCAGAACAACTCGTTCTCTCCAAGCTCGTCAGTAGGACTAAGAAACATATATATCATTACATGATAGAGATCTGCCTGAGAACCACTGCACCACTTGATGATAATGAGAAGAGACAGATATCCAAAAAGGCTATTCAGAAAGATCATCTGAGGCACAAACTGATGCCTGAAAACAAGATTTAGAATAAGTTCCATTTTTATCTGCATACCTTTAAGTTATACGGCAAGGTTAAACAAGAGGATGGAAGAAATGCACACCTAATATCCAATGAGCTGCCAAAGAAGCGTGCATTAAAGTAACTTAACAAGATTCCTAGGTTCATTTGTGCAACTCCAAAGAGAATGGACATTTTCATTTTAAGGGAGTTCAAAAATGGCAGTTCTGTACGACTTCCGCGCCAACTAGGATCCACACCAAATGGGTAAGGAGCTTGATACATGACTAAGCCTGCTGTCCTAGAATCACTAATTATAGCAAGAAAATAGTTAGTGAAAATTACTAAATTAAATGTTGTAAAATATTTTACATTCTAACAGAAAATGAATAAAATAAATTACCTGCATGAATCATCTCGACATTTGTATGCAGAGTTACCAAATATGTGATATGGAACCGAGAAAAATTCATTGTAAATCAACCCACAGTAAATAGAAAACAGTGACATCAAAAGGAGTACATAGCGCCCACCAAAAAGCATTTCCATAAAGCTCCCTAGTTTCTGCCAGGAATCAAATATGAAAAATTAGGTAACCTGGATTTTCCCCATGCATATCTATTATATCCCATACTTAAATAATATGGAGCCAGAATAGAAATCATCAATAATGCAAGAAGAAGAAGATACCTGACCACTAAGCTTACTTTCACGAGCAATAAGAACTAGTGCTCCCAGTAACAAGCATATTCCATGGCCCCAATCCCCAAACATCACAGCAAAAAGAAAAGGAAATGTAATTACAGTGTACACAGCAGGATTTGCTTCTTGATATCTAGCAACACTGTCATTACATGAAACACGCATTTGGATTAGTATTTTTCCATTTGATTGTAACATAATAAATATGAAATGGTTTGTCACCTAAAGATGACTGCAAATACAATTCACTCAAATATTGACACACTACATGACACATTTCTTCAGAATTATTTACACTTCACAATGAATCAAGGACATATCATCTAAAGCCCCCTTTGAATAATTTGTAAAAGCCATTGCAGTCTAATGATGTAACTTTTCTTCAATGGAGAAGAATGTGGGACACTATGCAAACTGTAAACTGTAGCAATATAAGTGAACTCACCCATAGGCATCTACAATTTCTTGAAATGCACTTGTTAAGCTGTTGGTTCTGAAATAAGTAGGAGGAGATTCTAGAGTATCCATAACGTGAAATACTATGCCCACTTGTGAGTTGCTAGCAAATGTTGCACGATGTAGTGCCTCCTGAACCTGTTGAATTGTTAACAGTTTATCCTTCACTAAATTGTATTTATGAAGAACTATACAGAGAGAAACAACAGAAACATGTATATACTTCCAAACCAATAATACAAAGCAAAATACGCACCTTTGCTTTTGCAAATAACGGACACCAGCCCTCTCCAACAAGACACTTCTTTGTGACATCAAAATTCAGCATATTTAAAGTATCATATACAGCCTTTTCCCTTCTTACCTAAGAAAAAGGATGGTGAATAGGAAATGCAATCATCACACCTTACTTCAAAAATCGAAGTGTATAATGTTAACTTCACAAACACATTGAAATGACAAAATGATATATAGTTGAAGCATCTTACCATAGGTATCCACTTTATCAGGTGGAAACCAATTGAAGAAAGGACTTTATTCCGATGACGAGTTCCAGCATCCAGAGTGGCATCCAATTCAGAGAGCCGTGCTATAACCTTTGGCCAAAAACCTTATCTTTCAGTAATGATCATATAGATTATATATTATATAAAGTACCAGACTATCAGAATATAGATGGAAATTGGTGTCAGGTTCAATTGGCTGAATGTATATCTAGTGCTATACACTACTAAATTTTCTTTTTAAGATACTTCTGAGCCTTCAGTATACCATGACAATTACACTGCACTAAGACGGATAAAAAGTTGCATAATAAAGTATCAACCAAGATTCATATTTTTAAAAATAATGTATTATGTGTAGTAAACCTTCTAGAGAACATACTTACTTCTCTTGTTATCTGTCTCTGTTTTGTAATATCTTCAGGAACAGGATAACAATTAGAACCAAATGCTTCACAGATTTTCAGAATCTTTGTTCTTGCTTGCTCTCCAGAAAAAAAGACAACAAATACTGTTTTCTCAACCTGCAAAGATAAAACCAAAATAGTTAGTATTCTTGAAATAAATGATTCTGCAACCTCTCCAAGATATAACAAAACAGCCTAGCACAGAGAGTTAGCTGCGAAGACGTTGACGCAATCTCATTTTTCCAAATATGAATATTAATAGTTAGTATTCTTCAAATACATGATTCTGCAACCTCTCCAAGAAATAACAAAAAAGCCTAACACAGAGAGTTAGCTGCGAAGATGTTGACGCAATCTCATTTTTCCAAATATGAATATTAATAGAAACAATACTTATCATGCTATAGATAGAGAAAAGAAGGAACGAACCATTTCAAATGATATAGGATCCATAATATCTTCTCCAGCAGGTGCCTGATTGAAAAGCATATTGCCCCTTGTAGCACGGAACAACATCCTCTCAAATCTGAGAACTTTGGATTTACATATAATCCCACTTATAAATCGCAAACCTGATTGGTTTGATGGTCCAGGCCTCATTTCCTGTAAAATAATCTCTCAAATTAAACTGTATAACAGGTCCACAAAAGAAAAAGTACATTGGTGAAAGGAGTAAAGAGACAGCACCTCTTCAAGTAATAAGGACGAGTTGGCATAGCTTTTATTAGAGTGTATGTTTTCCTCTAATTCTCTCTCCTCTGAGACTGGGTGATGTTTTGATAGAAAGACGACTGCCTGCGCCACAAAAATTATATGTGAGAAATGGATATAATGTAAACTTTTCCAGTATAGGCTGCTTCAATATGGAAAACAAATCATTGACAATTTGACATGATAAGAAACTGATACACGGAGTTATAGGGTCCAAACAAGAAAATAACCCAGTAAATATAACCTAACTATTTATTCAGGTTTCATCAGATATAACAAATAAAATGTAAAATTACTAGCACCAATTAAGGAACAATACATATAAGACATCAACAAGATACAAGGAAAACGGAAATCTGCATATGAGAATCAATTGGTTGGTACAGATAAAAAAAATCTGAATGCCATAAAAAAATAAACTCTACATAATGCTGCAATACAAAATCGAGAGACAACAGGAATATGCTAATAAGTAGTCGTCGAGTATCCTTGTTCCTGATCCTGAACCCAATACGAATTAATTAATAGACTCTTGGCTAAATAATTAAACTTAGGGTTTCCTATTATATTAACATAAGTGGAAAAGAACAATTTTCTTTGGTTAATGGGGTTGTATGTTGGGGTGGCAAGAATGTACCTTTTCCAGGACTATCTTGAACTCCAGCAGCTCATTATATGTCTTTTGAAGTTTCTCACTATTAGAGTTCATTTCAATCAGTTCATGTTCGTGCTCGGCAAGCTGGACCTGAAATCATGACAAGCATAGCTGATAGTAATGCACACCATTCAACTCGAGGAAGTAGGTGCCACACCAAATAGAAATGGTATCGGTTTCACTTCATGTTATGTATCTCAGACTATACATTTGCACAGAGTAAAAAATTAAAAAGGACTTCAATAGTCACTAAGGGAAGCATGGCAATGTGAAAATGGACCTCTAGATCCTCCAACTCAACGTCCGGTTCGACAACAGGATGTGTAGAAGATATTAGACCAGCTTTACTGACTTGATCCTTGAGAAACCGCAGCTTTCTTGACATCTCTCCACATCGCTTTACCTATCAACCACAAACAATTAAAGAACAATAAATGAGACTAGGTCATTCCATGAACTCATCCTTAAAAGGAAGATAATCAGAAAATATTAAGATAATGACTAAGTTAAACAGATATTCAAAAACTCAGGTAGACAAGTGAGAGCCAATGCTATTACACAGAGAGAAAACTAAAAGTTAAGCTTCATTTGAAGTTATTTAATATCTTTTTCATACTTGTTGGAAAAGGACAGGTATACATAACTAATAAATAAATAAATCTAGACATTTTTTTATATAGACAACACAAGAAAACAGGTAGAACCTGTCATGTATGCCAGACCCCATTCATTGGCAACACTAAACTGTGTATGAAATGATACCAGAATGTATATATCAGAGAGTCATAGTCAATAACACTTAATGACTGCATTAGACCTACCTTAAATACCAGATAAACTTTTGCTATGCTGAGTTGCCAACTGATCATTATTCATTTAAAAAATAAGACAAAGTAACTGGTCCAAGAATTACAAAAATAGTTTAGATCAGTGGTTCACATATACCTGATTGACAAAAGTTCTTTGAAAAGGGCTTTTATCTGCATTCAACTGTCAAGAAAGACAAAAGGAACAAATGTTAATATGTCATCCCATTTGGAGCTCCAATAGTAAAGCTTATTTTCAGAATGGTTGAGAATCAGGGTAGAGAACTGTCAAAGATTAAAGTCCCACATTGATCAGAGATAGGAAGACAGAGTTACATATAGAGGAAAAAGTCAAACCCAACTAATATGCTTGAGCTTTTAGTATCACTCAAGCCACATGGCATCAAAAATTTGATTTGGGCAGGCATGTAGAGGGGTAGTATTAGAGATTAAAGTCTCACATTGCTCAAATATAGTCACAAGTAGAACACCATTAGTATGGAAGCACAAGCCCTTGCACAGTATTAGCATAAAACAAAATCTAAACTCCTGGAATTCTTGGTCTAACTAATGGCGCACTTGGTTTTGCTTAAAAATTTTATAGATAGTATAGAAACTTCTTTTAAATACTAACTTCAATGAATCGTAAAAATAAATATAACAAAAGTCTACCTCCAAACTGAAGTATGAAGTTCTACCAACTTCCCTGGGCAGATTCTAAGTGCCATTCTAATCCATGTATTATTATGGCTGATATACTAATCATTACATTCCTAAACCCCAAGCCTGAAAATATTCACCAAATCCAACAGATCATCAAATCAAGAATGCCTAAACCACCCAAAATCTTGTCATTAAAAACCCAAACACCCATTCACAGCACTGAACTGATCCGAATTAAGAAACTTTAAGCCAGATTACTGACATGATGATGGCAAAGAAAGCTACATAACAGTCCAAATTCTCAATTCCTCGCATAGTGACACTCACCACCTCACTACACTCACCACCTGTTCGAATCGCTTAAACAATTCAAACAAGCTAAGCCGCTTAAGAAACCACTAATCATGCCCTCCCCTAAATCACCCAATCAGCCGAAACTCCACATCTGATTTTTTTTGTTGGCAAAATAGAGTAGGATCTGGGCTAAAACTTACATCACGGAACTGGACGAGGCCGAGTTCGCCGAGGTAGGAGATGGCGCGGTGAGTAGATTTAAAGGGGATGATGAGCTGGAAAAACGAGTATGGCAAGTTCTGGTGCTGGAGCTTTTGGTCTCTGGAGGTAGAGGTTACAATTCAGTGACGTGGGAGAGAAATAGTGAGAAAGGGGGTAGAGAGATCAAAGAGATTATATAATAATTAGGGTTGATTAAAATTAATTTCAAAAAGAAAAAATGGTTAGGGTAAAAACAATTAGGTTAAGAAGACGAAAATATCCCTAGGTTAGCATGAAAAGTTTAAAATAAAATCAAAGTTTTTATCAATTACGACAAATGCCATTAATGAAATGCAACAGATCTAAACCATTCAAACAACATAATCCTACAGTTCTAAAAAAGGTTTACAACTTAAGAAAGGTTAACAATTGATTGTATCACTATATATATATATGTATGTATGTAGCAAAAATTAAAAAAAAAATGAAATCCGATTACTCCCCCCTTAATCCCTGATTAATCCTACGAGGTCCTGACCGTCTGACTAGCGTCTAGTGTTTTTTACAACCTTGTTTCAAGCCATGTATCTAAAAAAACCTTTTACCATCGTAGTACCTAGAATCACAACATAAGGATCTTTGTCTAAAGCTTGCACAAGGACCTTTATACCGGAAACAATATTTTAGCACGACTTCTTTTTGAAAACAGAAACTAATCAACCTATCTTCATTGCATAATTTGTTTGCTACTCTAAAAAACACACGTACATAGTTTTACATTTTCATTTTTTAGATATATTAAAATTTTAATTATAAAGATTTGTGTCATTTTTTTTCGTTTCTTATTCTAGGTATTTTTTTTTACTTACGTACCTTATTCGCTGCCTACAACTACAAAATATAAAATAAATTATTGTAGATTTAATTCATTTTACATTTTGGTTGCATTAAATATGTATGTACCTTATAAAAGAAAATAATTTTCGGTACTGTAGATTTAGTATTATATCTTGTAATAACTATTAAAGCATACTAATTAATAATACATATCATGGTTTTCATTTTAATTGTGTGGGCATTATTTATTTTCCAACACTGTTTTTGTTTCTCTGCTCTTCTATGCATAGTATAATATTTTAAAAAAAAATTCTTGTGTTGCAAATATTTGGATTGTATTCTCTACATATTGTAAATTTGATACTTCTTATTCGTCAATATGCTAGCATAATGGAGATTGTCCCTCTAAAAATATTGTCCACACAAACTGAAAACCAAACAATAAGGGTGCGTATATGTCGTATGTGGGATGCCATTAATACAAGAAGAAATGAGTTAATTAGCATGGATATGGTCCTGGTTGATGAAGAGGTATGTTTCATGTTTGAGCATATCTTATCTTTGTAATTCCATATTTTTCCATGTATTTGTATTTATGCATTCTATATTGCTTTATGTGTTTGATTCTAACATATCCTTTTATACTACTTATTATTCTGATACATCTGTTAAAAACTTGCTTCTTAGTACATATTGAACAAAAATATAATTATATGTTTTGTTCTTGGCTAATAACACACACGCACACCAAAATTACGTCCGCATAAACACGTAATCTATCTTTGCTTGGTAGGGTACTCCTATGTTTGCCCAAGTTCGACGCAACATGGTTTCCAAATACAGGAACCTGTTGATTGTTGGGGAAGTGTATGTTATTGGTAACTTCACAATCGCAACAGCAACGGGTGATTTCAAGCCTGTGGATAGTGGCTTTTGGGGTTTTTTTTATTCCCTTCAACCCCCACGG
>JAYMSW010005300.1:0-10164 GCA_036897725.1 Erodium texanum
GTCGACCCCATAGTGGTAGGTTCCTTAAAAGTCAACGCAAGTCGCTTGGGAAGAGGTTGGGGGAATCCACCACTGTGGATGCTCTAACAGCATTCAAAAACATAACGACATTCAAAAACATAACAACATTAAAACATAGCAGCATTCAAATTAAAATAGGTCTCAAAACATTATTCCAACAATATTTGTCTAGAAATAACAGTAGGTCCAAAAAGTTGTCAGATTATAACAAGTGCTCAAAATTAGTAACTACATTCACGCATATCTTCTTCTGGCATAGTGGAATATGACAGTCGTTCAGATATTCATGAATGTGCAGGCCTAGCATATCCACCTCAATGAATTTTACCGTGTACGCACCACAATCTCCCATGTAACATAAAAGAGAATTAGTAAGAATGGAGTATGAATAGGTTTATATAAAAGTGCACAAAATGCTTTGCATACCTTGAATTTTGAGGGAGATTCATAGATCTTCCACTCCTGAAATCCTGAAATCCAGCTCGCAAACGGTCACCACAAACCCTGTAGAATTGTCGGGAATCTAATAACATACGTGGGAACATAACCCTCAAAGGATGCAAGAACTTATCCAGCTCCACGTCTAACGTTTTTCCCCTAGAACAATCGAACACGCTCAGCGTCAAATGGGATATGTCCGCCACCATCGTTACCCAATGTTGAGCCTTCACGTTCAGTGGGAAGTATATTTTGTTGCATCCCTTCCATGGTTTACCACAGTGGAGGGGAAGCTCACTCTTAACATTTTCAATACTTCCGAGTCCACTGCGTAAGAAACGGAATGATCTAAGGGTGCATTCTCCATCCTAAGGTACTCAGTATTGACACGTTGGGCGAAAGCTTCGTCCAAAACTACAACATCCCGGGGAAAGATGTTGCGGAACAAGTCCTGGCGGTGTCTTATTCCGTAAAGAGCATCCTTTATATGTTGTATGCACACAGCATAATGTCAGCTACCTACAAAAAAAATACAATGCACATACTATAAGGAATTCTACCTTACCTCACTGGCCAGCCAGACATTACTCCTATTAAGCTCCAAAAAGTACTTCCCGTGACATGTACCATTAACTTTCTTAACGGCCACCACCTTCTCCTTATCTTCACCTTCACCTACCACAGATTTGTAACCCTCCAGATATTGTCTAATAATCTTCTTTAGAGGGTTGTAACCATCACCCTCTTCCTCTTTCTTGAGGATGAAGCATGTGCTTCTGCTTCTGGTGTCGGATCTTCCCCAAAATATGCATCTAAACATTCACTTGCCTCCTGAACCTGAACCTAAGAGCCTTCTTGATCTCAACAAATTGATCACCCATTTCTTTCCTCAAGCTTTGCAATTGATAATTCACTTCTTTCCTCTAACTTGATAGAGGGCTCGGTAGAGGGCTTAAAGGGCTTGGTATAGGGCTTGAACTTACATCACTTGAGCTTGAACTAATATCAATTGGGTACTTGGTCTGTGCCATTTCAATCAACTTTCTTGGTAGAGGAAAGTAAAAACATCAACATAAGTACCGATCAAGAATTGTAGAGACATCCTAGCACCAACCACCACTCGATTGGGAATCAACTAATACTCGATCAGAAAAAAACCTAAATCCTTACATCGGGGGACCCACCAACTACATGCAACTACATCTTCTTAAACTCTAGGTACCCCAACTACATGCAATCTCCTTAAACCATAACTACATCTCAATCGAAATAAAATGGCAGAGGAACGTACTTACGTTCTGGCTGTTGCGTGGCTAACTCGAGGCGACAGCGACACTCGTTCTTGACGGCAACTTAGTCTTGATGGTACTCGAGGTGAGCTTGATGATGAACGACTGAAGAAGTGAAGTGGTACTCGAGCTTGATGAACTGATGAACACGAAGAAGAAGAGGAGAAGAAGAAGGGGAAGGGTCTCGATCTCACAAAGATATTCGAAAGGGAAGGAGTGAGTGAAGAAGAGGAAATGAGCTGAGTTTTGTCTAAGTTTCACAAGGGTGAAGTAGTCATTTTGGCTTCAAAATGTGAAACAGTAAAATAAAAAAGAAAAGAGGAAAAGAGAGGGTTACTTGGCAAATAGACTTCAAGGTCAAAGGTCATTTTGCCAATTCCCCCATTTATGGTGAGAATAGATAGTATGATGAGAGTAGAGGGTTGAGTGTACGAGGGAGAGAGGTAGAGAAGAGAATGGTTTGGTTTCTTGCTTTCTAGAGGTGTTGTCTCTTCGATAATCGAATTAAACCTAGATCATCGTCTGGAACGACGGACAAAGATGGCTCTTGCCACTTGCCATGCAAGCTTTTATCTCTCTTATTTTGTCTCATGAAAAACAACAAAACAAAACAAAACAAAGAGAGAGGACGGAGGATAAAAGGGATTGATGTTTCTTTTAGGTTAGGGATATTTTTATTATTTAAAATTTTATCAAACATGTGAGAGCTAAATGATCAGTTTCCATCTAAAATTCTAAAGAAAAATTCATGGTGATAAAATTTGAAACTTAACTAGAAGGTCAACAACAAACTCAAATATATATAGATGATAAATTTGATAACTAAAGTATATTTATTGGATAACATCCCTCATTTGAATATGAAATTGAATTGTGCTCTAGTTCTTCTTATTTCCACTTTTTTTGTGCTTCTCTTTTTTAACTCTATTTTCTTCCAAAAAAAAATATAGTTTCTCCTCGAAACCCTTCTCTCTCCTCCAACCTTTCAAGCGTCGCCAACTAGTTGTTGCAATTGGGGGGGGGTGTCCAAGCTCGCTCCCCCTCTTCTCTTCCCTTTCCCCTTGCTTCTCAGCAGATGCAGCCACCACTGGTCGTGACGCTCCTCCCCGCCTGTCCCCATCCTCCGGATAACCGTGCCCACTATCCGTGAGTTGTGCCAGATCCGACACCAGCCATTCGGTGTTCCTCCGATCTGACGGACAACGCCTCCCTCAACCAGATCTCGGCTAGTCTGGCCGGCTTTTGGCAAGGTCCCAGAGCCGGGTGTTGCCGTCGCCCTCCCTACTTGGTCGTTTAACCCTCGCCCTGCTCCCCACGGCCATCGGCAGTCTGTAGCTCTGTTCGTCGATGTCCAACCTCGTCTTGGATCACCAGATTTTGCCATAGAGCAGTTCGATCGTCGTGACTCCCCGTTTCCTAAGGAGTGATTGAGCGCATTGGTGGATCTGTATCTGTGTTGTTATTTTCTTGTTTTAGTAGTTGGTCAATGTTTTTAGTTAGTTAGAACTAGGATTTGTTTACTTAGGTCACAGCTCTGTCTGGGGTAGTAGACCAGCTTCGTATGGTCTTTGTTGCCAGCTGCGTCTGGCGTTTAGATGACAGTTTAGTCTAGATTAGGGTCCCAACTTAGTCTGGGTACTTACTGGTTGATGTGCGCTTGTAACGCTTATAGTTCCCGCGTTGTAGGTCTAGTCGGGTTATAGACAGGTCGTGAAGATTTGCGTTACGAGTTTAAAGGAATTGATTTTTTACTTAAGTTAGATTGTTATAGGGTTATTGTCTTGATCGATTATACGATGTTATATATATTTTTGAGAGCTATATATAACTCAGTGAGAATATTCATCAAAAAAAAATTGAATTGTGTTCCATGTGGATTTTGACTCATCTACAGTGAAGGTGTCTGGTCAGCAATGTTTATGGAGTTGGTACTTTCCTGGTCTTGTCAATTCTGCTTCTGACAATATGAGAACCTTGTGCTTATGTATCATCATTTCCTATTTACTTTTTTTATCTAATCCACTTGCTATTCCGAGTAATGATTGAGTTTTCAATTTAACTTCATAATTTGTGGTAAATCAATCAGTCTCATCCCGTGATTGACTTATTTTTCCGAACGGAGATGCATCAAAGTTAAAAAAAGAAAAAAACTGACGATCAAAACTGTACTGGATTGGGCTGGATTCATAGTTGGGCCATGGGCCTTATTAAGTTGTACAGTACACCATTTAGAATATTCTTGCGCATAGAATCTGACGTCCAACGAGGATCATCGGCCAGGTCAGACCACACTCTGGGCCTTGTCCCTCCGACAATGTTACGCAGATACATTATTAAAAACACTATTATTGGTTATTCAAAAATAAACTACTTACGTGTCTGAAGGAACCTGAAGCATGTGAGCTGGTTCGGAGTTTGCACACATACAAAATTTCTGTTTGGTAAACCCAACATCATGAATCAAACACAAAACCAATACATTGACTTCTATCAAGTTAGATGCGGATCTCAACTTCTCGATCCTCTATGCATATATTATGTCGCGTTCAAATAACTAAAATTAATTACTATAAACATATTCATGACGATGGAAATTAATTAATATGTAATCTTATCAAAAATAAATTATATTTGAATGTGATAGAATAGTTGTGTTATTTTTATGAATATGTACCTTTTGATTAAGATTAGTCCAAATACATACAAATTTAATAATAAACAAATTCTATTTATGTCTATTGATTTTTGTTTTTGAAATAAGTATCCTATAATATTCTTTGACCAAAAAAAAAAAACATAACAATCAAATATATAATTGGATGAAGTGGAAAGACCTCATAGATAGAATGATATTCTTAATTAAGAATCATTACTTAAAACATATAATCATATTTACATAAATGTAACAAAAGAATATGGTTTACATTCAGATACAAATTCATTGTTAAAATAAAAATTAATGGTTTAATCTAGTCATTCAATTTATCACTAAAGGTTCATGCTGCCATTTGTCACGATTTGGTGTAATGACTCAACTTTCACCATTTTTACTCTTTTGATCATTCCCGTTTCGTTTGAATTTCGATTCACTTCGTTCCAGCGCCAGTATTTTTCTTTTCTCAATATTTATAAAACAAGACCAGTGAAAACATATATTATAAAGGGTTTTAGAGTTTGGGGTTTAAGGTTTAGGGCTTGGGGGTCATGGTCCAGGGTTTATGGTTATAGGTTTGTGGATTAAGGTTTGGGGTTTGGGATTTAGTGTGTAGGTTTTGGGGTTTGGGGTTTAGTGTTTAGGTGTTGGGGTTTGGGGTTTATTGTTAAGGGTTTATGGGTTAGGGTTTAGGGTCTAGGGGTTTGGGGTTTATGGTCGAGAGTTTAAAATATATGCTTCACTTGTTTTGTAGATCTCGAGAAAAGAAAAATATTGGCATAGAAACAAAGTGAATCGGAATTCAAATGAAGCGGGAATGGAAAAAAGAGTAAAAAATGGTGAAAGTTGAGTCATTGCATCAAATCGTGACAAGTAACAGCATCCGCTTTAAATAAAAAATTGAAAGGTTGAGATTATTCAATCGGGTTTTATTTTAAGATTTGATCTCATATCAAAGAATATTGTTATAAAAGAAGAGAAGGCATAAATAAATAATTAAAAAAAAAGAGCTAGGAGCTTAATTGGAAAAAAGATAAAAATAAGGGAAAATTTCATTCAACTACATTTAAGTATTAGCCGAATTCACTTAATTATTTTTTTTGCATTTGGCTGTACCAAACTTGTAAAAAAATTCACATACCTCTAACGGAACTAAACTCTGTTAATATTTCTGTTAAATGACTAAATTGCTCTTCTTTATCTTTTAAATTTTCAAAAACCTGTCATTATTCTATCTCCCTTCCCTTCATTATGTTCGTCAAAGTTCTTACACAAGAATTCAATATTCAGCAAGTTAAGACTAAAAAGTAAACAACAACCATCTTTATTACATACCAAAAGATCGATTTGAAACAAAAAATAACAATTGTTCACCCTCAATCACAAACTGATAAACAAAACATATCATTAACCCTTAATCCTTACCAACCCCAAATCTTCAACCCTTACCTTACCCAGATTTATCCTTCATAAACAACAGATTTATGCTCTTGCTTGTGCTGCTCTCTCTCTCCCCTTCCAATTTTCACGTTGTTGTCCAACTAAAAATCAAGAGAATTAAAAGCTTTGGGTAAAAATGAAAATTATTTCACACTTCGTGGTTGCCGGAATCAAGCACCTCGGACCCTTGTAGAACAACACGAACGGAGTTCATGTTTTCGATTTTTGATTTCGGTGACGAAGACTGAGTGTGAGTTCGGGACGATGGAAGCGGGCTTTGTTGGTCGGACTATATGTCCTTGTCGTCGAGAACAGCCTGTGAAGGGTAGTGTGCTTCTCCTTCGATTTCTAGATTCCCCTTGAAGCCACGAACCCTAATTTGCCAAGGAAGATGAAGCATCAATATTTGATTTTGATCATGAACTCGAGATCGGGAAGAACAAATCAAGATGAAACACTGATGAAGATGAAGAGGAACAAATTGAGATTTGCAAATCGAAGACGAGGAGGAACAAGATGGAGGCGAAGAGAACTGTGAGAGGAAGAAAGAGTCGATCTTCCAAGTTCCAGTTTTTTTTTTTTTTTTAATTATTATTTTAATCTTTTCACTCAAAAGGATAGTGTTGGAATTTTCGAAAATATATGGGCATGTGCAATGCACATGACCATTTTCCATCCAAAAATTAACAGATTTAACTAAGGGTGATATTAAAAAAAAAAAAATAAGTGTAGTCAGACGTAAAAATTTTAACTAAGTATAGTCAAGTGAATTATGCAAATAAGTAGCTCTAGTTAAATGTAATTTTCCCTAAAAATAATGTTAGGAATCATGAAAAAAAAAAAAATACTTGTTTTGTTTGCATAAAATACTAGTAAAAAGGGTAGTTTGGTCAGAAGAGAAAAGAGGTGACCACTCCGTTGAACTTTGAAAAGGCTCCCTCGTTTTCTCCAGTTGGGGCAGAGCCGTACTTGTTCTTTTTCTCTGTCCTCTTCTTCATCAATTTGATCTCTCCCTCTTGAAAAATCCGTAACCTTTTCACATTCTCCCTCTCCTCCGGCGCGCGCAATCATGGACGCTACTGTCTCTCGCGCGATCGGCCCCAACCTCGCTCCTCCTCGGACCGCCGTACCTGCCGGATCCACTCTTCCTCCCTCCGTCCGGTGGAAATCGAAGGGGCTCGCGGCGGCGAGGCGGTGCAGCGCGATCTCCGCCAAGAGCCGGCACTCGCAGAACATCGATTTCAGCGATCCTGACTGGAAGTCCAAGTTCCAGAAGGACTTCGAGGCTCGCTTTAACATTCCGCACATTACGGATGTGTTGCCTGATGTTGCTCCGATTCCGTCCACTTTTTGCCTCAGGATGAGGTCACTGCTCTGTTTCTCCGGTTTCACTTCATCGTTTGCTTCAATTCAGCTCGTTGACTGAGATCAGCTCTTTTTGTTGTTTTCAGGAGTCCGGTGACCGGAGGATTGGAAGAAGCTTATCCGGCCGACGAGGAGTGGCATGGATACATCAATAACAACGACAGAGTCCTCCTCAAGGTATTTAATGGCTCTACTGGTTCATTTTGAGCATGAAACACCTACTGCATGATGTTTTTACTGATTAGCTGCTTCAAATGTCATAGAATTGGTATATTTAGGGAGTTCCGATTGTTCCAATGCTAAGACTTGTTGTAATTTTGTCTCCATTTTCTGATTCAGGTCATTAATTATTCGTCGCCTACGTCTGCTGGTGCCGAGTGCATTGATCCTAATTGTACATGGGTGGAACAATGGTAATCTCTTGAGACTTAATTAATGATATTTTCAGTGCACGTAGTAAGCTGCTTGATGAAATGTTATAATGAATTTTTCCATGATTTAGATTGAAATTCAGTTTTGTTGTGCTTATGGCATAAATTGTTCAAATTGCAAATTTCAGGGTTCATCGAGCTGGTCCTCGGGAGAAAATATACTTCGAGCCAGATGAAGTGAAAGCGGCTATTGTAACCTGCGGAGGGCTCTGCCCCGGTCTTAATGATGTTATCAGACAGGTCCTTTTCTTATGTAAATGCATTGTAGCTATTAATTCCTTTAATTGTATCCACATTGTGCCTGCAGGTTTCCTTTGATGAAACCAACATATTTGTTTGCTTCTGATCCGTGAATTACTATGGCAGTGATTGAATTAACAAGTTTATGCATTAAATCATATGTCTACTACAGATTGTTATCACGCTTGAAATCTACGGTGTAAAGAAGATCGTAGGGATTCCTTTTGGTTACCGTGGATTTTCAGACAAAGAACTGACTGAAATGCCCGTAAGTTCCAGATTTTCAACTAGAGACACATTAAATTGTTAATGATTTTCTGCTGATTTGCATTTTGAGGCAAAGAGCTGTTTCTTCCTTCTGAAGAGAATTTTGTACACGCTTGTTCATTATTTGATTTTGTCTATCAGTTGTCAAGAAAAGTTGTCCAAAATGTTCACCTTTCTGGTGGAAGCTTGTTAGGAGTGTCACGTGGAAGTCCATCGGTTACTCAAATGGTGGACAGTATGGAGGTACCAAATTTGTTGTTTCCTGCTGGCTGATAACTTCATACTAGCGTTAGAAATTTGTGGAGCATGAAGCCCAAGGCTTGGAGTATCTGATGAGTGTTTTGCACATTGTCGTCAGGAAAGAGGAATCAACATGCTTTTTGTTTTGGGTGGGAATGGAACGCATGCTGGAGCTAATGCCATTCATAATGAGGTTGTTAAGCCAAAAGCCCTGTACTGACATTGTGAACTGTATCATATGCTGTCATCCTTTTATGCCTTCTGCATTTCCTTGAGTTTATGTCATCTTTTCTCAATTTGTTATTGATGTAGTTTTCATAATGAAATTCTGCATGCCCGCAACTGACTTGCATATATTTTTTGTCTGTACTAAAGTCAGATCTTGGTATGCTGCATTACTTCAGAATTTACACAGGTCTAATTTCATGTTTATTTTGTTTTTAGTGCCGTAAAAGGAAAATGAAGGTAGCTGTGGTTGGTGTGCCCAAAACAATAGACAATGATATTCTGATGATGGATAAAACTTTTGGTTTTGACACTGCAGTTGAAGAAGCACAAAGAGCAATAAATTCTGCATACATTGAGGTGCAAATTGTTTAAATATTACAATTTCTCGTGTCACCCATCTCACATGCCTCTAAGTGATCATATTTTCCCACTTAAATATTTTGTGAATATCAAACTGATTTTCCCCTTATTCTCAAATCTTAATAGGCACATAGCGCTTATCATGGTGTTGGCATTGTGAAACTTATGGGGCGTAACAGTGGATATATTGCAATGCACGCATCACTAGCTAGTGGGCAAATCGACATATGTTTGATTCCAGAGGTACCTTTTAATTTACATGGGCCTCGTGGTGTTTTGCGGCATTTGAAATACTTACTTGAAACAAAAGGATCAGCTGTGGTCTGTGTAGCAGAGGGAGCAGGGCAGGTTAGTTCAACGAACGACTCATTTATGGCTTTTAAGTTGAATTGTTATTAACTTGGAAGGTTATCCATGCAATGGTTATATTAACAATTTATGCTATAATAACTACATCTATCTTTTGATGTATTCATCCCTTATATTGGGAATAGAAGAAACTGTTTTCCACCATGCTTTTCTTCCTTAAAAAATTATGCATGTGATTTGTGTTGTGTGTTAATCAAAAACTTCCTATTAGATTTTAGAACAAAACGTGAAACTATGAAAATAGATGGGTGATGCATAAAACAAAGGGTAAAAAAGAAGCCTTTCGAGATGGAAGCATTTCTGAGGCGCCCTTTGCTGATTTTTTGATGCAGGATTTCCTTCAGAAAACCAATGCCACTGATGCATCTGGGAACGCAGTCTTGGGAGACATTGGTGTATATCTTCAACAAGAGGTTTGTCTTTTGCATTTTCATGTACTACACTTGTTGCAGCCTATCTGGTCATTTTTCATGTGACCATGTAGGGCAAATATATTGGCATCTATATAATCCAGAAATGGCGACATTTTTACAATACCCATATCCATTTACTTCTGCAGACAAAGAAGTTTTTTAGGGAGATTGAGGTTCCAGTCGATGTGAAGTACATTGATCCTACATACATGATCCGTGCTTGCCGTGCAAATGCATCAGATGGAATTTTATGTACTGTACTGGGACAGAACGCCGTAAGCCACACTCTCTTTTTCACACACACACACACACTTCCCATTAGTTTACTAAGAATTTGGCTGAGCCAAGCCTCCAGCTTACTATATCTCTTGCTTTTGTAATTTAAACAACTTTAGGTGCCAGGTCACAAC
>JAYMSW010005301.1:0-10162 GCA_036897725.1 Erodium texanum
CCACAAGTATCGTGATTTAGAGATTTCAACTGACTCGAAAATAATTACTCAAACTCAAATTCGGCTTGACTTAGTTCACTCTGTTTAGTATTTTAGTCTATAAATGTTCATAAATAATTAAAAAAAATTTAATCTTATTCAATAAATTATATATTTAATTTAATAGTAAACGAGACAACTCTTGAACTATGAAAGGTTCAGTTTCAGCTTGACTCGTTTTATAAGGAAGTCCTATCTTTAGTTTAATTCAGGTGTTTTATTGTACAACGGTATAATAAAACAAACTAATAAATAATAAAGAGCTTTAATATATATATAAGTAAGTGGTATAGGAGGTTAAGTTACTGTGTTTTAGTCTTGAACAACCATGGTTCAAACCCTCTTAAAACTAAATATAATAAGGGTATTTTTGTCCTCAAATATTTTAGAAGCATAGATTTCAAAATTTCAATAATAGGAACATATAAATCAAATATGGTATGTTATTAGGCATAGTTATTCAAATTTCCCTATGATTATTGCGATTATATTAATCCCACTATCAATTTCTAGTCATAATTTAAGTCCAAGTTATGTTTGATTCTAGTTTAATTAATATTCTCATCTTTCAACTATTGGATAATAAAGTAATTCAATTATCAAATCTATATTCTCGCAAAAAAAATTTAAGATCAAATCAAACACAGACCTTAACCTAGATCAATTTCACAATATTCAATAAACACCCAATGTATAGAATAATGCCTAATCACCATTGTCCTAGATTGAGTAAACTTAGGTACTATGTTAAGTTAATTCACTTGGCCTCAGGCCTCAATGATGCACGTAAGTCGAGATAACGACTATTACATATGTTTAATTTATCTGTACAACAAAAAGCCTAATTGGTACATCAATATTAGATCCATACGTATGCCATAAGAAGGGAAATACAGATCAAGAGTTTGAATCAGATTACTATGTTTCATCATTTGTGTTACAAAAATAATTGGACAAGCAGAACCTGTTTTCACTGATACATCTAATCACAGACCATTTTTGCCAACGCTTTACCTCTAAATAATAATTTTAACCAAACAGCATAAAACATACTGTGATTCTAAATTCAAAGTAAGGTGATGAGAATTGAGAATACAACGCATTTTTCTACTGACTTATACCTTTTAGAGTATATGCTTGCCTAAGATGTTTGAGGACGTCATATGAATGACTTGAGGTGGAAAACTTGGCAGTTTGGGCTGTATTGCATCTCTGTTGCCGCCTGCACAAACTTCTTAACAGCGTCTTCATTCTCTTCTACGTTCGTCTGGACAAAGTATTTAGCCCACCAACTCGAGCTCCTCAATTTAGCCTACACATGGAAAACATTTCAGGACATCAATCTCATAGTTACTGAACTCACTCATGCGACACTCAACAACTTAGTTTAGCAACAAAAGCAATATGACATTACCTCTGTGATATCCACATTATAAACTTCAAGTGTTTTTAAAATATATTCTTATGATACCATAATTACTGAAATTGAGTTTTTTTAGGTGAACACCATGTGGCACTTTAATGGAAGGTCTACAAGCAACGGTTCAGGTTCAATTACAATGCCTTTAGATGAGGGATATGCAGCAATTTGTTGAGGATATTAAGTTTCCAACACATATGTGCATTTCCATGAATGTGAAATCCTAATATTCTTAAACCATATCGAAGGGGTTTGAACTAAGATTGTGAACTAATATTTCTTCTTCCAGATCCTCAAATCCAAAAGCAATCTAAAAAAATAAAAGAAAATTATTGATCCCACTGGGTACAACCACTTACTGTTCTTCCAAATTTGGATGCGTCAGCCTCTTTAGCTCTCTGCTGAGCTGGATTGCCTACATTTAGAATAATCAGATAAAGATCACTGAAAACAATATAAATAAATGTTCTGTACAATATGACAGTAGTCATGACATCACAACAGTTGAAACAAGTTTAGTCATGACACCATAAAATACAACATCTTAGCCATTTTCCCAACCAATTAGGGTAGGACCCATGAACCATATGCAGATAAAATAAACTCTCCAAATAGGAAGCTACGTTCTACATCAGATTAAACAAAGCATTTTCTTACACCTCTCACATTTATCCAAATATAAACAGAATGTCATGCATTGCATTCAAAAATCAGCCTGTACGCCTGCTAAGAAACTAGATAACTCGAGTACGATGTTACCATGTTGATATAGTAAATGCAACTTAGCTACACAAACCACTTTTGTCTTTCTATAATTGGGATAGTTTCACATCAGCCCCTTCAAACTTATGACTCACAAATCACCACTTTTGAAATAACCGTGATTTGTAAACTATACTACCAGCAAGTTGAGTCCTTTATTCTCAACCCTACCTTGTGAATTTTCGAAATCCACCAGTTATTAAATGAAAGGCTGGAAGCAGAAAGTCGATATAATCTACCGAAAGAACAGATTTCAAAGAATATGACAGCAACAAACTGCATTATATGTTTAAAATATGTACTTAACAAAAACTGAAAAAGAAATAAAGGATATGGGTGTAAGTTTCTTGGTTTAAGAGACAACATATGCTACTTTTACCTGCAAATATCACAAGCCCATCACTTGATACTCTGGCCAAATCTGGAAGGGTTTTGTTAAGGTATCTAGGAGTCAAGTAATCCAATGCATCCGATACAAGTACAAGTGCAAATGATTTTTGTCTGTATGGAAGAGGGAACTTGATATCAGCTACACGCACAATGCCTTTGCGCACAAGACGCTTGCAGTAAGCATCAGCATCTTCAACATCATATGGCTCAATACCCCACACTTCAGTTTCCTCCTCTTTCAACAATTTAGAAACCGCTGAGCATGTATCAGGGCCCACATACAAAACTTTATGCATGCTATCACCATATGTTTTCTTCAAAATTGGGATTGCTTGCTCAACCTCTCCCGTGCATGAATAGTCACCTGTTCATGAAATTACAAATTTATAGTTTCTAAAATTGAAGGTAATTACTGCACAATATAAAGTGACAGATTAGCTGCTTAAAAATATGAGAAAAGGAGATGTATCAGAGTAAGAGAACAATTTTAAAAATTGCATTTGCTGATATCTTGTAGTGCTGAACTGCTTGGTTAAAATCTTAATAATAGGACCCACAGAGTTGGTCATCTAATCCTGAGACTATTCAGATCGATTTTTTTGTTAACTAATATGCTTTATTTTTACACGGGAAACTAGAGTATCACTATCATAAAATAGATGAGATGATTTTCTTTTTGGATTTATGTATAAATGCATTTAAATGCAATACCATGATGGCACTCTTTGAGCATATCATTTATGGCATATTAAAGTACCTAATTATGCAGAATGTTAAACTGGGTATAGATGGTTCAATAATATTATATAGACAGACATTTGCCATTTCAAACATAAGAAAGATTCAGTTTTTATCCATCAAATTATTCTACATTCTATAGATTGATCAAATATCAGATATGCATGCGTAAGTGGCGTAATCTTCTATGCTAATTTGTAGGAGATCACAATCTTCATTCAACATATAGTATAAGTATAACATAGAACTATCCATTTTGGAAATATAAAAAATCAGAATGTTGCAAAACGAGAAATCTAATAGATCAAATTTACCTTCAACCCTGCTAGCAGCCCCTATGTTATCACCAAACCCACCTAATGATTTTGAAACAAAACTGAAGTTCAGTCAACAGAATGATAAGTTGCACTTGGCCGAATAAGTTCATAACTGTAAAGATATAACAAAAACATGCAAAACTAATAACAGGAACCATCACTTATGCCAGAAGGAGAGGCTACACAAAATTCAAAATAGATCAGTAATACATTGTCTTCTAGAGCCTTCACTCATCAAATCAAATAAAAAAAAAAACACCAAACATGTTCTAACAATTTTCCACTGTAAAAAAGTTGTAAAGAAAATCCATTTTGGTTGCTCAAAAGGTCAACCAGCAGCAAGCAGAAGTCCTTCTAGTCATGCTTGAGCTGTGAATAAGCCAGAAGGGTGTTCGCGTTCACTGATCAGCTAAAGCACTCACACACATAGCAAGAAGTCAAGAACAAGAAGCCGGCAATATCAAAAGATAAAGCTTTAGACTTGGCAATGGCAAAACTAAAACCCATCTCCAAATGCACAGTAAATACAAACCTGAGCCGCTGTAAAAATAGAGAATACAAAACAAGACTACCTGAAAAAATTGGGGAAATAAATAAAATGATCACACTCGGAGCGAGCACAAGCTGAAACAGAAATGAACTCAACACCAACACCAACACCGGAAAGGACGTACCAGAACAACGAGTCCGACCAGAAGAGGAGAAGGTCTGGATTTGGAATTGAAATGACCCCAAAAGCCGGCGTCGGCGTCCCGCCGCCGGTGAGGTCCGGACCTCCTCGCCATGGTCACACGGCTATGAAGAAACTACGCACCTAAAACAAAACAAAATGGTGTAATTGGTTTGGTAGTCGAGCAGACGGACGATTTTATAACCACGTGAAATTCAGGAATCGAGGGCAGATCTGCGCGTTTTCTGGAATCAGTGAACACAGAATTAAGTACCTGAGCTCAGATAACTTGGGTAGATCTGCGACTTCTAACTCTATCGTCGGCTGTAAAATCAAACGGGTCGAGCCTAATGGAGCTAAACGACACCGACTTAGCCAAATGGGTATCAAACCAAGTCATATGTTATAGGAAAAGGTCACAATTTTTTTTATAGAAATTCATGGCTTTAAATTTAAAATTTTGATTAATGATAAACACCATCTTTTGCATGGTAAAATTACATCAGGCACTTTATCAAAAAAAAAAATAAATAATATATTTACTTTGGACGAGGAACACAAGTCATAAATAGTTGAAGGAACAAGTATCTGAAACAAAAAGGGCCTAATGATTCACACACATTTCTTCTGCTCCTTAGTGAGGAAGATGCTGGTAGCTTAGGCCTTCATTTGGTGGAGCTCTGTAGTAGGCAGGCACGGTTGCAGGGAAGAACATCTGTCGAACTCCTTCTGCCTTAATAATTGGGAAGATGATTCCTGATGCACTCTGCACCATTCACACATGTTAGCTATATATTCACATTTGTGCACATATTGACCACAGTATGGAACTTACCGAGATCAATCTAGCTCCAATCCAGACACGCTTGGGTGAAGGAAATGGGAGTAACAAACGACCAACACCATAAACCGCAACAGCAAAGAAATGAACAACCAAACTCAAGGGCCGAGGGTTTAAACCCGAGAGCAAAGCAACAGGGCCGGTTGAGCATACACCTCCAAGACTCAAATAATCAAAGCATGCATCGCGCATTTCCTGTCTTGCTTGGTCTGGTGAAGCACAGAACACTTTGTAAAGCGCCCCAGCCAAAGTATTTATTGTAGATGCCACTGGCTGCAAATCACAACAAAATTACTCAGCTGACTCAAGGAAATAACAAAAACAATCTTGTTTTATCAAATGTATAACTCACCTTCCGCAATGTGTAAAAGGATTCAAGATATTTGCAAAGTTCAGATGCATCAGTCAGGTCACTCAAGGGCTTGAGAAGATTCCGCAACACAACGATATCAGATAATGCAACAGTCATTCCTCCTCCAGTTAAGGGGTGGCGCATGTTGAAGGCGTCTCCCATGAGTAGGGCCCCAGGGGTAGAGTGGGGAGCAGCTGGCATGCTTCTATTTGGCATTGTCCTTATATTTCCGCTGTCAACTGCTGCTAGAAAGGAATCATAGATCTCCTCAGGAATCTGCAAAAGGCATAACATTTGATCATTTAACTCCAGGAATTTTTTTTTTATCAGCAATTATTTAAATGTATCAAGATCTTGGCTCAACACCTCAAAGAGGCCCAACCGAAGTTGGAGAGAGAAGCCCAACGAGGCCCAATTAAAATTGAAGGGAACGTGGCTTCATAAATACCGCTGCTATAACTTGAACCCTGGTCTCATGGACCCAAGTTCAAGTGCTTCACCAGTTGGACAAGCAAGCATTGGTCACAATCCAGGAATTGTAATATGGTTTAATAGAAAATAGCATACCTGAGGAGCTACCACTGTCTTCAAGTAGTTTGCCATTTCACCATTTGAAATTGAGGGTACCTTTTGGCCAGGTACATCAACCAGACAGCGGACCTCTGTACTGCTGATTTGGTAAAACAATATGGGGGAAGGATCTGCTAAGACAACATGCCCATGATATAAATGTGGAAGTTTGCAATTCTCGAGGATCATGCCAACAAAACATGAGGGCACTTCCACCTGCAGATCATTAAATGTGTGACTGATTAGAATTTCTACAACCAATTCTCTTGTGAAAAAATCTACAGAAATTCTCAGCAAATTAGGCAAGCATGAAGAGAATATTGATAGAAGGAACTGGCTACTTGATGAAAGCATAAATATTTGACAAAATAGAAGTTGCAACGATATATCTTTACGACTGAAGGGTTATCCCACCTTAGGAGTGCAAAGGGAGCGACGCAAGTTTGAAAAGCAGCCATCACAAACAATTGTTAAAGGCGCAAATTTTGCCACTTCTTCTCCAGTTTTGGTCTTGTACAGTACGCCTTTCACCGTCCCATTTTCTTCAAGCAGAGAAGTAACTGTTCCTTGCTCTAAATGTACACTGAAGAAATTGGGGCAAAGAGGCATAAATGGTCAGCAAAACTCAAATATCTATATAAGAAAGTACAAAGAAATGAAAGATCCTTTGCCACAATGACACTCCATTAGCTAATTTAGCATGCCAAACAGACATATGATCACACAATCAGAGAGCTAGAAGACAGTTACAGAATTTACTATAGCTTTCTGATCGAGACTCTACGTCTCAGAAACCAATATGGAAGGAGTATATGTACCAAAATTCACTTGCACGTAATTTCCATACATACATGCTAAGTTGGTATTGCTTTTACTTTTCCTTTTTTTTCTCACACTAAAATAGACTAATTATTTGCTTATAGTGTTTCCTACAAATGTGGTATAGTGGTTGAACAATATAAAAGCGGATCATCAAATTTAAAAATAATCAAAACTTAATTATAGTTTCTAAGTCTGTAAATACTTGTCAGACATCCAGTGAGTTGTGGCATACTTTGGCATGTACAGCATCATTCATCAGTAAGTCAATCTCAATTACAAGAAGCTGTTATCCAATAAAAGTATGAAACATAGCAGCATTTAATTAATATCTAAAATGAGAGAATACATACTTGGGCAGAGAAGCGGCTTTCATCCGCATTCTCTGTATGAAGCGCCCATTGTGAAAGGTCCTCCCGGACACATCTGAGTGAAATTTTTCCAAAGGATATGAGAGTCGAGTGTTTCTCCCATCCTTGAATAGAGCATAACCATACACCCGCTGGGCATCGATTTCCTCAACGCAGTCTGTAATAGAAATCGGATACTTGTCACTTAACAGTAGACATAAAACAATGGCATCTAGTTGTTCTCAAGCATAAGCTAGTCAATAACAAGATTCGATTATGGTTGCAAAGTTCAACTTGGACCTACCTTCAAGTCCCAACTCAATCAACTTGAGGTAACCCCCTGGTTGTAGCAGTTCACCAACAATTCGGTCAGGCTCTGTCAAATCCCTTTCAACCACATGAACTCGGCGTCCATCCTGCACATCAAAATACAAATTCAGTTTGCAATCAAAATAACATTTGGCATCACTAGGTAAGCAATAGATTAACATTGGATGGCATTCTTTCAGTAACAACATTAACACCAGATATTCAGCAATGATGTAGGATAACTTAGGTCTAAAGTTTTATAGAATATAACAGGTAAAGTAACCACCACCAACTTTTGAAACTAAGTTCGTCCTAGTTGAGTGTTAATAATTTATAAAATATGATTATAAAGTGGTCCAACGGTCACTAAGATAAATATACTAATTGAACTGTCAAGTATGACAAAGTATATACAACTATGACCAGTGATTTGGATATCTTTGGCATTCATGATCAAAGTCACCAGCTTCCAACAGTTGTTAAAAAAAGTATTACTGGGATTGAGACAGGATTAGCTACCAGTTAGATATACCTGGTCGAAAGAATATTCCACCAAAGAAATGATGCACTAATCTATCCCCCATTTCTTCTCATACCCAAGACCCAATGTGGGCTCCTACCAAAATGGAGTTATTTGATGATATGAATGGGCACTCTCAATTAGATAGCTGTCTGAAGTTTAAAACTTGCCACGGACAACTTTTCGAATAAATCATTCCATTTTGACATGTCAAACTCCACATAAAAAAAGTTGTTCACTAACCTATACTCCATAGAGGACCAATAGACAAAATGGTGAAGAAATGTAATTAAGTACAAGATGAAGTTGTATGTTGAAATGAAGTCTTTGATTTCACTTTTGTGACCATGAATTAAATAGCAAATTATTTTGAGTAAAAAACAGCAGTTTAATTAATTAATAATGAGTACGGACTTAGGACCACTTTGGTATGATCACCCCAGAAATTCCAATTACACAAAAATCCGTACTGATAGGTTAAGTTTATAATACATCAGTATATAGTTGAATAAAGAAAAAACAACAATAGCCACTCCAAGCATCAGGAAATCATGAGAACTTTCCAATTAACAAAATAACAAGACAGATTATCACAATTTGCATATCATCCAGAGAAGAAATACAATTAAGTATACGGAAATTTTTGTTGTCCACAAAGAAATTGTCCGTAGAAAAGGACTTCTTGGCTTTACTTGCTTAAAGTGGGGAAAAGAAAAAAGGAAGGCAAATCACTTTAAGCCAAAAGCAGCAGTATAATCAATTATGTTGTAGCTGTTGATTCAATTTCAAAGAACCCTTTTGGTTATGACAAATTGTACATTACTCCGGAAGATCACTTCCAGAAAGAAGAAGAAAAAGTACTAATAGGTCTGTAATATCTTCTATACATTTGAATCAACCAAACATCAAAAATCATGACAGATTTCCAATTCAACAGGGTAATATATCAATTAATCATAAGCTGGATATCTTCTTTAAAGGTCAAGCTATCAGAGGGGGGAAAACACATCTCTGATGAAGATACTTAAGAAACAAATCCCCACATTAACATTTTTCACTATGTTAAATTAGCACAGACAAAAACCAGGTGGATCTCCAAAGAAATCCATGTAGGATATTTAAATATCTGAATTCCAAACCAAAATTAGGAGCAATATACAACATATACAGCACGGATACCAGGAAAACAATTTGGTAACTTCACCGATTTCTATTAGCAAAAACCTCTACCACCATCCAGAAGCTTCTATTCAATTATCACGGTTCTTTAAACGTTAATCTGTTTGGAAGCTGAGAAAATGAAGGAAAATTGTGCAAACGAAGGTAGCGGAAGAAATTACCTTTCCGAGAGTGTGAGCGAGAGCAGCTCCGGCTACTCCAGCGCCGACGATGATAACGTCGGCGTCGAGGTGATCCCTATATACGGATCTGCATTCTCCGTTCAAAGTGCTGCTCGTCACGCACTCACTGGCGGCCTCCTCATTAACCTTCCTCCTGAAGACGAGATTGTAGAGAGCTACGAGCCCCAGCACCGAGGCCAAGATCCAACCCAGCGCGTATTGATCCGCCATTTACAGACCGCGAAACGGAACAGAGTACGGGACGGCGGCGACGAAGACTAGGAGGGCTCGGTGTCTATCGCGGTGGAGCTCTCTGGCTAGGCTAGGCTGTGTCTTCTGATCGCTTAGAATATTGTAGCTGGTTAAAAAAACAGATAGCACGACAAAAGAGAGAGATGTGGGCCTTTTTATAGGCCTCGCCAGCAAAGACCAACGACGAATCGGACACGTCGGACAATTTCTGCTAACTTGCGCCAGCCACTGGATCCGCTTTGAGCTGAGCTGTCACTGTCCATTGCCATGTCATTTCGCTCCTTTTGTTATTCATTTATTTTTACACTTTCTTTTTACTTACCTCGCTATTAATTAACGTTGACTTTCCTCCACACTAGGGGTGTAAACGGTTCGGGTAATCGAACCAATTAAGCATTTTTCTACCCTAACCGGATTATTTGGGTACTGAAAATCAATACCCATAGCCGAAACCGAATAGTAAACAAATATCG